>PVIW01002196.1:200575-234300 GCA_004026585.1 Noctilio leporinus
TTGTGGCCCTTTGCTCGCCTTTCCACAGAGTGCTCAAGAAGAGCCAGTGTCTTTGTTTCAACTCTCCATCAGATTGGGATCTCCTCAAGGTCAGGGACATGTTCCCCCCTCCCTCTGGGCGCCCTCCTCATCTCCAGAAGGATGCAAACACTGGAGGTGCTGGTTGAGATGGGGTAACCATGCATCCTACCTGGGACAGTCCCAGCTTACACCTGTTGTTTGGAGTATTTGTCAGTGGAGCGAGGGAAGGTTTCTGAGAACCAATCAACCAGGGAGCATAGAGAGCAAAGAGAAGGAAGGAAGGATGACACACCTTTGGGCTGAAGTTGGCGGATGTGGCCCAGGGACCTACCTTATTATGCAAAGTATGGTCTGGGAGGAAATCACCTGGGAGCTCGTTAGAAATGAGAATCCCACGTCTCTTCTCTCCCCTCCCCATCACTCTTTCCCCACCTGAAGAATTGGAATCTTCATTTAAACAACACCCCCAGATAAAAGCTTGAGAACTACTGCCTTGGACCAGGGGCCTCCAAGTACCTATTCTTCCAGGATAAATGACAATAATGATAACTATTTATTTGGCACCCACATTGTGTCAGCTGTGACACTAGACCTCTTAACTATATCTTATTTTTATGCTTTGACAACCCAGCAAGGTAGACATTATTACCTGTTTTTCAGAAATGAAGACAGCAGCCAGAAAAGCTTAAAAAATTGCCCAAAGCCCTGGCTGGTAGCACAGTGGATAAGGCGCCAGCCTGCGAACCAAAGGTCGCAGGTTCGATTCCCCAGCCAGGGCACATAGCCAGGTTGCAAGCCAGGTGTCCAGTCAGGTCTGTGGCTGGAGGCAGGTGAAAGGCAACCATACATTGATGTCTCACTCCCTCTCTGCCTCTCTCCCTTCCCCTCTTTCTGAAAATAATGAAATAAAATCTTAATTTAAAAAAAAATTGCCCAAATCCAAGCAATAAATTATAGCTGAGCTGGAATTTGAACACCAGGGTGTGTCTCCCTGGTTCTGACAACTGTAGTAATTATGATGCAATCTTTCAAATTGGGCCAGCAGTTATAGCCACTTGTCAACTCTCTATAGGGTCCAGAACTACACTGACAAATGTAATTTCCAGGGAGGTATGCTAGGGACTGTCTCATCACCTCGCGGCAGCTGGCCTGGGGTGCGGGCGCCTGTGGGCTGGGGCTGGGCTAAGCCAGTGCATCGGGCTCACTATCTTTTTGGAACACAGCTCTGAAGACGAACTTTCCTGGCTCAGTCCCTGGCCGGCATTAAGGTTTAGGACTGGAAAGACAGGTAAGCTGGATGGTGGTCCGGTCTTTTGCTGCTGGCTCAGGGACCTCTAGTACTAACCTAGCCTGGACCCTGGAGTGAGGGCAGAGGGGAGGACAGGAAAGGACCTCATTCTAGAACTTTCGAGTGCGTGACTGAGGGCTTCCTCTACTGCCAGCCCCCAGGAGGCAACACTCTCCTGCCAACTGCACCTGTGGCAAACACCGCTTCCCTTCAGCCAGCACCCACGGGCTCCTGAGGCCATAGCCACTGCAGAGTCCACTGTGGCCTGGGATGGTCCTCCTGGTTCCCTGGCCTGTAGATAGCTGTCTCACTCCCCTTTGTATGGGACTGACTTGATAGCATGTCTCCCTGACTTTGTTTCTTCAAAGATTCACTAAAGCACCTCTCAACACAACAGGTACCCAACAAATGCTTGCACTGGAAAGCGCGACACAGGGAGGGCGCTCCGCTCTCCCAGCAGCCGGAGGACACAGGCCAAGGGCGAGAGAAGCACGGGACAGGGACAGGAGCTGGGGCACAGGCAGGACACACAAGGCCTATCCCTCAGGGTGTCACCCTCCACTTCCGAGGATCTCCCAGCTGCTCAGGGCCCAGGCTGGCGAGTCTCAGCAGTGACAGGGCCTCCCAAGCCAGTAATTTCATACTTCAGGCATCCATCCCCAGAAAGCAGAACACTGGCTGGCCTAGGGGCCGGGGGGCTGAATCTTCTCCTGCTCACAGAGGCGGAGGGGACAGGGCAGAGCTGGGTAGTGTCAGCTCTTGCTTCCTTCTACAGCCTTGACCGGGTCCCCCATGGCCTCTTCAGCCTACGGTTCCTTTCTCTGCTTTCCACATGCAGAGCCAACAAGTGAAAATAATTCAGTGGAGACAGTGGGAGGGCCTTGGAGCCAGGACCAAGGATCCTAGTCCACCAGTTTCTTCATCAGGGTCCAACTCAGAAGCAGAGGAGGGCCTACGGCTGCCTGCACCTGCCCCTTGGCATCGGGCAGCAGTCAGGTCCACAGCCCACAGAAATCCTATTACGTGCCGAATCCAAAAAGCCAGGTGTTCAGGATTCCCAAGAGATTATTTTCTCCCTCTCCCAGAGAAATATTAAATGGTCAGCTCATCTAATTCTAAAAACAAGAACCACCAACATAAATTGTTATCCAATAGGTAGAACAAATAAATAGAAGGGCATGATTTGCTTCCTATTGAAGTCACTAAGGGAGAGAACAGAGGACACAGATGCTGAGGAGGGGTATCCAAATGGTGAGATGGAGAGGGGTGTGGAAAACAAAGAGAAAAATATTAGGTAAGAAAGACACACCTACAGGAAGGGTGAGGCAGGAAGAAAAGAGGAGAGAAACTAGGTATGTTTTGAGGAATGCTGGAGTTCACAATTTGTGGCTGGCTCGGTTTGCAAATGTTCAGAAATCCTTACGAGACTGTGTGTCTGTGTTTATAATCCTGCACCATTCTAACCTTTACAAGCTCCTCTGTGACGGCCCTAATTGCCCCTTTCGGGGTCACATGTACCTGTGAGAACCTGGCAGTAGTCCTGGGTCCTCTCCTAGAAAAACAATCTTATTCACATATATTTTTGCATGTAATTTCAGAGGCTTATGAATCCTAAATTAAAAAGTACTTATTTTAGAAGCTCCACTCTGATGGGAGACCCATAGTGGCCAAAGCAAAAACACTTCAACTGCCAGATTAAACTAAGACAAGGGCGGGATGTGTTGAGTCTTACATGTATTCAAGCCATCACATCAGGCATCTAATTATACCATCGGCTTCACTGATAGAACATTTGGGCCTAAACACCCTGCCCTTTATACCCCAATAGTGCCACTGGAAGCAAAGTTGGTGACCCAAAGGAGCCAGGTGTGTGTCTGCATGGTTCTTAAGGGTCTGCCTTTAACCTAGGTAACGATGCCTGTGCTTACCTTGAAATTAACGCTTTAGAGATCAATAGGATTTTTAAAAATATTTTATTTGTGTATTTTTAGAGAGAGTAGAAAGGAGGGAGGAAGAAAAGGAGAGAAACATCAATGTGTGAGAGAGACATTAACCAGCTGCCCAACTGGAGACCTGGCCCAAAACCCAGGCATGTGCCCTGACGGGGAGCTGAACCAGCGACCTCTTGGTTTACAGGCTAGTGCTCAATCCACTGAACCACACCAGCCAGGGTGATCAATGGGATTATTAAACCATACATATGTGGCATGTTCCAGATCTAAAAGTGCATAAGGATTTCCAGTGTGCTGGTTTAAAAATGCAGATCATTGGTCCTAAATGTGAGAATCTGAATCAGATTGTTTTTCTAATAAGTTGCTAGCTGATTCTGATGCAGGCAGCCCCTAGACCAAACCCTGAGATGCACTGTGCTCATGAAAAATTCCAGAAGACTGGGCCCAGCCGATCAGCAAATGCATTGTGGTATGTCCCTCATCCTGGGACAGGACTAGGTGTATATGCACAGGTAGTCGGTGATTGGTTTGGACCACTGCATCAGGAAGGCTACCTTTTATTTTATTTAATTATTTTTAAATTTAATTTTATTGTTGTATTACATCCATTCCATTTCCCCTCCCCTATCTCCCCTTCCCCATCAACCACTCCCCGCCAAAATCAATCCCATTTGTTGCCCATGTCCGTGGTTCTTCCATACTAGTTCCTTGACCAAACTGCTCCCCTTCTTTGCCTCCTCCTCTCCCCTCCCCTCTGCCCACTGGAGGTCTATTCATTGCATTCATGTATCTGGTTCTGTTTTGCTTGTTTGTTTGTTTTGTTCATTAGTGTCCTGTAACAGGTGAGATTATATGGTATTTGTCTTTCAGACTGGCTTATTTCACTAAGCATAATACTTTCCAGTTCCACCCATGTTGTTGCAAAGTGTAGGTGTTCTTTCTTTCTTTCTGCTGTGTAGTTTTCCATTGTATAAATGTACCAAAGTGAACTGATCCAATCATCCACTGATGGACACTTAGGCTGTTTCCAGCACTCGGCTATTGTAAATAGTGCTGCTATGAACATAGGGGTACATAGGTTCTTATGAATTGGTATTTCAGGGTTCTTCGGGTGTAGTCCTAGTAGTGGAATTGCTGGATCAAAAGGCAGTTCCATTTTTAGTTTTTTAAGGAAACTCTATACTGTTTTCCATAGTGGCTGCACCAACCTGCATTCCCACCAACAGTGCACCGGGGTTCCCTTTTCCCACATCCTCACCAACACTTGTTGTTTGTTGATTTGTTGATGATTTCCATTCTGACAGGTGTGAGGTGGTATCTTATTGTGGTTCTAATTTGCATCTCTCTGATGGCTAGAGATGTTGAGCATTCTTTCATATGCCCTTGGGCCCTTTGTATGTCCTGTCAGAGAGTTGTCTGTTCAAGTCCTTTGCCCATTTTTAAATTGGGCTGTCTGTCTCCCTGGTGTTGAGTCTCATAAGTTCTCATATATTTTGGATATCAAACCCTTGTCAGAGGTAATCATTGGCAAATATGTTTTCCCATACAGTTGGTTCCCTTTAATTTTGCTGGTGTTTTTCCTTTAGCTGAACAGAAACCTTTCGGTTTGATATAGTCCCATTTGTTTATTCTTTTATTTCCTTTGCCCTCAATGAAGTACCAATAAACATATTTCTGCATAGGATATCTAAAATTTTACTGCCTATACTTTCCTCCAAGACCTTTATGGTGGCACTGCTTATATTTAAGTCCTTTTTCCATCTTGAGTTTATTCTGGTGTATGGTGTAAGCTGTGGTCTAGTTTTATTTTTTTGCATGTTGCTGTCTAATTCTCCCAACACCACTTGTTGAAGAGACTGTTTTTACTCCATTTTACGTTCCTTCCCCCTTTGTCAAATATTAGTTGACCATAGAGTCATGGGTTTATTTCTGGGCTTTCTATTCTGTTCCATTGATCTATATATCTATTCTTATGCCAGTACCAGACTCTTTCGATGACAGTAGCCTTGTAGTGTAGTTTGATGTCCACTATTGTGATTCCTCCTACCTAGTTCTTTCTCAAGATTGCTGTGGCTATTTGTGGGCATTTTGGCTCCATATAAATTTTTGAAGTATTTTTTCTATATCTGTGAAGGATGTCATTGGTATTTTAATTGGGATTGTATTGAATCTATAGATTGCTTTGGGTAGTAAGAGCATTTTAATGATGTTAATTATTCCCATCCATGAACATGGTGTATGCTTCCATTTATTTGTATCTTCCTTAATTTCTTTCTTCAATGTTCTGTAGTTTTCTGAGTACAGGTCTTTTACCTCCTTGGTTACGTTTATTCCTAGGCACTTTATTTTTCTTGTTGCTATGGTAAATGAAATTTGTTTTCTAGCTTCTATCACTGATGTTTCATTATTGGTATACAAAAATGCTTTTGATTTCTGGATATTGACTTTATATCCAGCTATTTTGCTAAATTTGCTTATTAGGTCAAGTAGTTTTTTGGTGTAGTCTATCAGGTTTTGTATGTACACTATTATATCATCTGCAAATAATGACAGTTTTACTTCCTCCTTTCCAATTTGGATACCTTTGATTCCTTTTTCTTTTCTGATTGCTATGGCTAGAACTTCCAAAATGATGTTAAACAGAAGTGGAGAAAGTGGATAGCCTTCTCTTGTTTCTGATCTTACGGGTAAAGCTTTTAGTTTTTGCCTGTTGAGTGTGATGTTGGTTTCAGGTTTCTCGTATATGCCTTTATTATGTTGAGGTATGCTCCCTTTATTCCCATTTTCTGAGTGTTTTTATCATAAATGGTTGCTGTATTTTATCAAATGTTTTTTCAGCATCTATTGATATGAGCATATGGTTTTTGTCTTTCATTTTGTTTATGTGGTGTATTACATTTATTGATTTGGGAATGTTGTACCATCCTTGCATCCCTGGGATGAAACCCACTTGATCATGGTGTATGATCATTTTAATGTATTGCTGGATCTGGTTAGCCAATATTTTGTTGAGAATCAGCATCTATGTTCATCAGAAATATTGGCCTGTAGTTTTCTTTCTTAGCTGTGTCTTGACCTGATTTTGGGATTAGAATAATATTGGCCTTATAGAAAGAGTTTGGGAGTCTTCCCTCCTCTTGGATTTTTTGGAATAGGTTGAGAAGGATAGGAGTTAGTTCTTCCCTAAATGTTTTGTAGAATTCACCTGTGTAGCCATCCAGTCCAGGGCCCTTATGCTTTGGGAGATTTTTTATTACTTCCTCAAATTCACTAGTTGTTACTGGTCCATTCAGGATTTCTGCTTCTTCTGGATTCAGTTTTGGTAGATGATACATTTCCAGAAATTTGTCCATTTCACCCAGGTTGTCATTATTTCTTGTCATATAGCTGTCTGCAGTAATTTCTTACAATCCTTTGTATCTCTGAAGTATCAGTTGTGATTTCTCCTCTGTCATTTCTGATTCTGTTTATTTTAGTCCTCTCTCTCTTTTTCTTCATGAGTCTGTTTAAAGGCTTGTCAATTTTGTTTAATTTTCAAAGAACCAGCTCTTGGAATTAATGATTCTTCGAATTGTAGTTTGAGTCACTAAGGTATTTAATTCTGCTCTGATCTTGATGATTTCCTTCTTTCTCTTGCTCTGGGCTTTGTTTGTCGTTGCTCCTCTAGTTCTTGCAGCTTTATGGTTAGGTTGTTTTTATAAACTTCTTGTGACCTTTTTAAGGTAGGCCTGTATTGCTATGAATTTCCCTCTGAGGAGTGCCGTTGCTGCGTCCCATAGGTTTTGAGCTATTGTGTATTGTCATTTGTTTCCAGAAACTTTTTGATTTCATCTTTAATATCATTGTTAAAAGCATGTTATTCAGTCTCCATGAGATAGAGTGCTTTTGGTTTTTTCCCTTGAGGTTGGTTTCTAGTTTCAAGCCATTGCGATCTGAGAAGATGCTTGGTATGATTTCAATTTTCCTATATTTGTGGAGGCTTGTCTTGTGACCTACCACATGGTCTATCTTTGAGAATGTTCCATGTGCATTTGAAAAGAATGTGTATTTTGCTTCTTAGGGGTGAAAGGCTCTGTATATATCAGTTAAGTCCATTTCCGCTAGAGTGGTTGTTTAATGCCACAATGTCATTGGGTATTTTTATTGTTTGGAAGATCTGTCCATTGTTGAAAATGGGATATTAAAATCCCCTGCTATGAGTGTGTTGCTGTCCGTATCCTTCTTGAAGTCCTCCAAGATCTTCCTTATATATCTGGGAGATCCTATGTTGGGTGCATCTATGTTTACCAGAGTTATATCTTCTTGATGGATTGTTCCCTTAAGTATTACGAAATGTCCTCCTTTGTCTCTTTGTATGGCCTTCACCATAAAATCTATTTTGTCTGAAATAAGTATTGCTACTCCAGCTGTTTTTTCATGTCCATTTGCTTGATATATATTTTTCCATCTCTTCACTTTCAATCTGCGTCGATCTTTTGTTCTGAGGTAGGTCTCTTGAAGACAGCATATATGTGGGCCATGTTTTCTTATCCATTTAGCTATCCTGTCTTTTGATTGGTGCATTTAATCCATTTACATTTAAGGTTATTATTGATAGATACTTACTTGTTGTCATTTTTCCCCTTTGTACCTGTGTTCCTTTCTGTCTCTGTTTCTTCATCTTTTTAAAGCAGACCCTTAAGCATTTCTTGCAATGCTGGTTTGGTAGAGATGTATTCTTTTAGTCTTCTTTTGTCTGGGAAGCTCCTTATTTCTCCTTCCATTTTGAATGAGAGCCTTGCTGGGTAGAGTATTTTTGGTTGTAGGCCTTTGTTTGCCATTACTTGGAATATTTTTTGCCATTCCCTTCGGGCTTGTGTTGTTTCTGTTGAATAATCATTTGATAAATTTATCAAAGCACCCTTATATGTTATTTGTTGTTTCTCTTTTGATGCATTTAGGATTCTCTCTTTGTCTTCGAAATTTGCCATTTTAATTATGATGTGTCTTGGAGTGGGCCTGTTTGGATTCATCCTCATTGGGACCCTCTGTGCTTTCTGAACTTGAGTAACATTTTCACTCATCATGCTAGGCAAGTTTTCTATCAGTACTATTTTGAACAGGTTTTCCATTCCTTGTTTCTCTTCTCCTTCTGGTATCCCTATGTTATGAATATTATTGCATTTCATGTTGTCCTGCAGCTCTCTTAAAACCTCTTCATTCTTGTTCAGTCTTTTTCCATTCTGTTGCACTGTCTTGGCATTTTTTTCTACATTGTCCTCCAGCTCACTGATCCATTCCTCTGCTTCCTCTAGCCTGCTGTTGATACTTTCTACTGTATTCTTCAATTCAGAACTTGTGTTCTTCATTTCCTCCTGGCTCTTATTGATAGTTTCTATGTCCTTTTAATGCTGGGGTAGTTCTCAGTAAGTTCCTATTGCTTCCCTGGAGTTGTTTGTAGTTGCCCTGGAGTTGTTGATAGTTTTGTTTTTTTTTTTTTTTTCTTTTGAGCTGGCTGAGCTCACTGAGCTTCTCTATCCTCATTATTTTGAATTCCATATCTGATAATCTGCTTGCCTCTGTTTCATTTAGTGATCTTTCTGGGGATTCTTCCTTTCCTTTTGGTGATGGACTGTTTCTTTTTCTCCCCATTTAAGGTTTCATTATAATCCAATCAGACTGAGATCAACTGCCAGGCTAAGGAACTGCTAGGCTGGAAAGATTGATTCAGTTGTAACCCTTTCAATCTGTGATCAGTCACCAGGCTCAGGAGCCGCTGGACTAAACAGCAAGGTTCAATTGTACTCCAATGAATCTGTGATCAGCTAACAGGCTAAGGGGCCACTGGGCTAGACTGAAAGATTCAATTGTAATCCAATGAGTTTGTGATCAGCCACTAGGCCCAAGTGCCACTGGACAAGACAGACCAACTCAGTTGGGAACCAATGAATCCATGATCAGCCACCAGGCTCACTTGCCACTGTGTGAGGCTGACTGTCTGACCCAGCTTTAAGTCAGAGAATTTGTAATCAGCTGCCAGGCCCAGGTGCTGCTGAGCAAGAAGAACGGACTCAGTTGCAAAGTAATGAATCTAGGATCAGCCACCAGGCTTGCATGCCAGTGTGTGGGGCTGAGTGACCCAGCTGTAAGTCAGAGAGTTTGTAATCAGTTGCCAAGCCCAGGTGCTGCTGGGCCAGAAATACCTTTTTAGGTGCCAACTATTATATCTATACTGAGATACAGCAAAGCAGGAGAGGTTTATTTGGATGTAAATTAAAGAATTATGATCAGGTTTCAGGCTCTGTCACCACTGGGTGAGACAGATTGCTTTCAATGGGCGGGGCTGTGAGGACCCTCATACAGAAGCCACTTGGTGCAGTGCAGTCCGCCCAAGGTGTGGGCGATGAATTAACACTGGGATCGCCACAGCCACCTCCCTACTTCTCTCCTCCAAGCCACTGCCTCAAACTCTCCCCACACATCTCCAGTCCACTCTGCCTTCCCTCTGCTGGAGCCCCAGGGTAGGTGGGTACCAATGTATTTTCGTTGTGGTCACCCTAGTAGTTCTCTGTCTCTAGTGCTCTCTCAAGCTAGTAAACTGAATGGCTTTCCGCCCTTCTCAGCTGGATGCTGCTCTGCTCTCTGCCATCTTGCTATGGGCTGGGACACCCAGCTGGGGGACCAGACCTCCCCTTTTCAGGTGGAGCCCCTGGCTCTGTCCCTTTGGCTGCCACGTCTGGTGGGGGCCCAGCCAGCCCTCTTGCATTCCTGTGATTCCTACCAGTCATGTTGTGATGAAGCATCCTCTTTTGTTCTGTCCATGGTTATAGGACTTCTTTCCAGCTGGTGTTCTATTGGTAATTCCAGCTGATTTTTCCTCAAAAAAAGTAATTCCAGATGTGACCTTTGAGGAGATTGGTGTAGCTCCATTTACTCCTCCACCATCTTGCCGGAACCACAGGAAGGCTACCTTTTAAAAAAGGTAAGTACATAACATAGGACGTAACAGGTACAGTGCCAGGTGAAACCCCCCAAAGGCCTTTATGGCAGTGCTTCCTTAAACAATCACCTCAAGAACTTCTTACATTTAAGTTCCCAGACCTCAGGATAATAGGGAATATATATACATTTTATGAGGGCTATTCAGAAAATGTCCAGCCATTGTTGATATAATGAGAACGACTTGTAGGACATCAGCGTAACCTTGCCAGCCAAGGAGAGTGGGCTGGAACATGTATGCATGAACAATGGCCTCATTGTACTAGTTAGTGGGTGGTAGATGCCACTGAGTGAGCATGTGTACTGTGTGGCCTCACGTTCAAAATGACTGTGTGAGTGGAGCAATGAATCTGCATCAAATTTTGCATTAAGCTTGAACATTGCTCCACAGAAACTAGTCATATGATTCATTCAGAAGGCTTTCAGGGACAATGCAGTAAGTGCAGTGCAAATAAAACTGTGGCACAACACTTCAAAGATGGTCAAGAATCTGTTGAAAGTGATCTACATTCTGGAAGGCCTGTAGCAAGCAGACCACCTGAGACAGTTGAACATGTACTGGCTGCAGTGAACAAAGATTGGCAACTGACAATGTGAGAACTAGAAGCTGATCTGGGGATTCAAAAAACTACTGTGTCCGAGATTTGACGCAGGATCTTGTCATGAAACATGTTGTGGCAAAATTTGTTCCATGGCTTCTACTACCAAGAGCAGGAGCATCATGCTGCAGTTGCTAAGGGCTTGATTCAAACTGCTACCCATCAACCAGATTTCTTCAAAAAGGTCATAATTGGAGATGTACTGTGGGTCTAAAGCTATGTATGTGTATGATCCAGAAACGAAGTCCCAGTCTCCCAATGGAAGTCACCTGGTTCTCCACTTCTGAAGAAGGCACAGCAAAGTTGCAACAAGCTCAAAATCATGTTAACTGTGTTTTTTGATTGGGAAGGTATTATTCATCCTGAGCACACCCCTCTAAGCCAAACAACAAGGAGTACTACCTCAATGTTCTTCTTCTGTTGAGAGCTGCGATTCCATGAAAACTGCCACAGCTATGGGCAACTGGTGATTGGCAGAATGAGGTCTTATTCAGAGATTTTTGGTGAAACATCAAATCACCCCAGGTGACTCAGCCCCTTTTAGCCCAGATTTGGCACCCTGAGACTTCTGGCTTTTCCCAAAATTAAAATCACCTTTGAAAGGGAAGAGATTTCAGACCATTGATAAGATTCAGGAAAATACAACAGGGCATCTGATGGCAATTGGGAGAACTGTGTGAGATGCCTACTTTGAAGGGGACTGAAGTGTCATTGTCCTATGTACAATGTTTCTTGTATCTTCTTCAGTAAATGTCTCTATTTTTCATACTACCAGGCTAGATACATTCTGGACAGACCTCGTAAATGACACATGATAGCTGTTCCTACGTTGGAACCACTGGGAAAACTGGTTTGTTTATGATACCCACAGACCAAGGATATTTTGATAAGACAACAGACCATTATGGTAAACAATGCTTTGAAAAACTAAAATGTCCTTTAAGTTCTCCAGCAATGAACAGCAAACCTTACCAGAGTTTTCTTCTTTTCTCTTCCTCCTCCTTCTGCTTTGTTTTCTGTAGAAACTAACTGGAAAAGATGGGTCACACTGGAATGCCCTGAATGGGTTGCACGTGGCAAAGATTTGGCCTCTCTTCCTGCCTGTTCTTCCCTTTCCCTCAGAGTACTATGCAAATATTATCATTTGCTGGCTGTGCAGTGACATGAGAAGAATTGGGAGGCACGAAATCAGGTACAAAAGAAACTCACAGAAGGGGAGCAACTGCCCGGTTCAGACGAGATTTTAGAAGTATTTTCTGATATTCCTGCCATAAGGTGGAATTCCCACACCAAAAGCAAACCACAATATGCCCAAACTGATCCATTCTGGCCTTGGCATCTGATTGGAGAGGGGTGGGAAGGAACATCAAGAGAAAAGGTGAAAAGGCTGCCCCACTTTAGACAGTGCAGCAAAGTGGGGTGACAGGGAAACCTGGACATAGACTGCAGCTTGTCCAGGGCAGAGAGCATGTGCACCATGATCAGACTGTCTTGCGTTTGCCTTGAATCCCACAGATAGCGAAGCACTCTTATTTATTGTACTTTCTCAGTTTGAGGATATCTTTTTTTACATTTTTACTTCCGGAAACTTGACTGTCTTACAATCAACGTAGTGGTATTTTCCACAGGAAAAATTTGTGTCTTAAAATTGATAGTGTCTTAGAATTGAAGAAATAAGGTTTATCACCTCATATAATATCAAAACAACCTGTGAGGCCAGTGCCATTCCTCTCCACTTTCCAGATGAGGAAGCTGAGGCACAGGCAGGTGACTTGCCCACCATCATAAGTGCGGAGTGGGCAGGGGCAGGAAGGGGTGCTGGCCATCCAGGGCCTCCTCTGCCGCGCCCCAAGAGCACCCCCGTTCATAGTGGGAACTGGGATGCAGTGTGGTTGTAGAGGAGCCTTGCTCTGAGCAGCAGCTTCCGCCCGACTCACTGCAACACGGGAAAGCAAAACTAATTTTCCTCTGACTTCAAATAGAAATTTGAGAAAAAATAGAACCATATGGTTTCTATTATTTCTGTAACTAAAGTTTCCTTATGTCTTTAGGAACTTAAGGTTGTGCCATACATAACAACTGATTTAATGATATTTGGCATGTGTAAGTTTAAAAGTGCTCATTTGGAGAGTAATTATGAATTTACTATTTGAATTTATTATTTTGTTTACTTTTGAGTAATTTTGTTTTCTTGCAATCGGGATAATAAGATGTTAAACCTTTAAAAAATCCAGCATTTTGGTTTCTGCCATCTTTAGAAGAGCAGAAAGAAGTTTAATGGAAGAAATCTTTATCAAACTAATAAACCAATAAGTAATTTTCTATAAGATTCCATGATTGTTCTTTTTCTGGGAAGCTGCTAGGGTGGAAATGGGGGTGGTGAAGACTCCCCCACCCACCCACCACACACACACAAACTCAAAGTAAAATAGCTACTATTGACACATACTATTATTTCTAATTCTTTAAAAATGCCCTTCCAAGGAGTTTTTTATTTCCATTTTACTGATGAGCAAACTCAGAAGGTTTCAGTGACCTGCCTAGTCACTGTGCACAGGCACAGGAGCCTGTGCCTGGTAGCACTAATCAAAAAAGCTCACAGTGTCATTGACGAAAATCTTGCCTGATCCTCCTCCTGTCTCAGTACTGGGACCAGGTTCATTTCATTGCCACTGCACCCTGGAACGTGACCCTGCCCACCCAGTAGCTGGCTGGGTTGCGGGGTGGGGGGTTGGGCCTGGACACAAGACGGAAAGGGAGGCGGGAAGAGGCATATGTGTAGAATGGCCTGCCCTCCAGCAAGTGCTCTTTCCACCCCACCAGTCAGTTCTACTCTTTGTAGATTGTGCTCCAACCATCTGTTTCATTGGCTTCATTGTCCTACATACAACTCACATCATGTTTCCACAGGTGCTCTGGCTTATGTTTTCCAGGACTGTGTCCACTTGCCTGACTGGAGCATCTACCCTGATGCTGTACTCAATCAACCACTCAGCAAAGTTAACTGCATGCCAGCCACTTGCCAGGTTCTTTCTAAGGTGCTGGATAAAAAGGCAGTAAAATGTGATTTCCTGTCCTTGAGGTATTTACAGCCTAAAACAACTACCTCTCTGTATTTGTACTCAGCTCTGCATGCCCTCAGAATTCAGAGTAGAGAGGGTTTTCTGAAGCTGCCTCTCAAACTCTTTCTTAGCTCCGACTAGCACTTTTGCTATTTCTGACACTTTGTTTTGTTGTTTTCAGCGACAAGAAAGGATGGCACAAAATGAGATTCCCTCTCTAACCTATTAGCGCGGTTTCATTCTTTTTCACTCAGGGCCAGTTTTGTGGGCTGGCGAGCATGGGAGGAGCAGTAGAGGTCAGGCAGGCGGTGCCACACAATGTTCTGGCCTAAGCTATCAGATGGCTGTGACTTGAAGAACCAGCCTGAGACCTCCCACCCCAATCAGCCGCAGAGCCAACCTCTCTCGGTCAGTGTCCTTCCTTGACAACTATTCTGCACACCGATGGATGAGGGTGACTGAAGAAGAGACCACAGCTCACAGACTTCCAACTGATAAACCTAAAATCAAGTTTTACTATGAGGCCCACAGACAGTGAGTGGATGGGAGGACCTTGGCCTCATACTTCCCCTTGCAAAACACTGACTGTAGTTCCTCCCACTTTACTATTCAGCAGCTTTTCAGAAATGCATTCAAAATATCACCCCCTAAGTGTACAGCTGTTTTCATAATTCAGTGGCTAGGAGCCGTGTGTGCTTGAGGATGAGCAGGACAGGAGCCCCAAGGTCAGACACCAGGGCTCCAATTCTGTTCCATCACTTACTAACTGTGTGACCTTGGGCAAGATGGCCCTTCTGAACCTCAGTTTTCTCACCTCTGTGGTAGGAATAGGAACCCTTATAGATCCCATAGGTACATGAAAGTAAAGTGAGATGTAGAATGCCCAGCACAGTGCCTGGCACACAGAGTAAACTAGTTGTTTTTCTATTCATATCTTAAATTCAAGAAATCTGTAGCATCTGAAACATGAATTGACCCACAACTTTTTTTCTCTTCTTTATACATTATTCCACTTTATTTTCTTCTCTACTTACTAGCAGAGATATATTTAGTGTTTCAAAAGTGTTAATTGTATCTGAACCATCTGATAAAGAAGTCTGACAAGGGCACTCCAAGATTTCTAAGGAACCAATCACATATACATCTGACATAAAAACTTGATGGCCGATTAGAAATAATTTTGAAAGTACTAAGAGTTGGCTAATAGTTTATGAACTATATTTCTTAATCATTAGGCTTTCTGTTAAAAAAACAAAAACCCAGCTTTCATAACCCAATACTTTGAGTTTTTTCAGAAAAGTGACACAAATGCCTATAAAAGCCAGAGAAATTTTCCGCTTCACATCTCTAGACCCTGTATCAGGGTGAAAGGGACTGTTGCTGGGTTCAGACTTGTGAGACAGATGTTATTTTCCAGGCAAATGATGACCACAGAGAACCAGAAGCCAGACTGGAGGGGCAGGGACCCCAGTCACTGTGCCCACAGGTGAACTGCAATCCCGTGACCGTGGATCCCGCCATCCAATGGGATGGGTGTGTGTGAAAAAGACTAAACATGCAACATGTGCAAGAAACCACGCAAATGAGCTTAGTTCAGAGTGAGAAGGCTTTAGTCACTGAGTCATGACCGGGGCTGGCCAAGTTCAGGAGGAAGTGAAGCGTTTGGGTCCATGGACACTACTGTAGAGTCTCTCCAGTGGCCAGGTCAGCAGTGCATGACCCTGTGTGAGTTTATGTGTGTGTCCACTCACATAGCCAGTGGTGTGGAACAAGACAAATGTTTAGTACAGAATCTTTGCTTATTATTTTGGATCATAAACTAACAAAAGAAAAAGCAATCGAGGGCCTCATCTGTTACAATACACTGTATTTGCTTGTGTTTGAGATGTCCCTGATGGTGGCAGAGTGCAAAAGGTCGGTTGGAAGTGGGGTGGGAAGGGAGGAGATGAAAAATATAAAGAGATATTTAGAAACAAACTATGAGAATGAGGCCACCAAGTTGTTTCCCAAATTGTATCTGGTCTTTCCCTCTGGCCCACAGCACCGCCTTGCCTGCATAACCAAAGACCCACGCGTGGCTGCGCTGCCTTTCACCTCTCTGCATCTGCACCCACATGGGTTTTCAGAGTGAATCCAAAGCTGCCACTTTGCTCTGTAAAATAAAACTCTATTGACTTTGCTCAGCTTTTATGATTTCTGCATCTTTAAAAGTCTTGTTGAGTTTTAAAGTTATTCCCAGTTATTTTGTTTATGTGTCTGCTTTTCTAACTAGAAAGACTAAGAAAATCCTCAAGGTAAGACATTTCATCAAGCCATTTGTTTATATTACATCTTATCTGGGGCTCCTGAATATTGCTACATTAATTTTACCTTTAAAAATACTATACGCTATGTGAGCTCAATTATGTTAAAAAGAGGGAGGGAGTGGGATGGCTGGCTGGTGGCTCACTTGGCTGGAACATTGTCCCCAGCACCAAAATGTGTCAGGTTCAATTCCTGGTCAGGACATATATAGTAGATTTTGGGTTCGATCCCTGGTCGGGATGCATTCAAGAGGCAATCAATCGATGTTTCTCTCTTACACTGTTTCTCTTTCTTCTCACCTTGAGGTCAATAAACATATCCTCAGGTGAGGATTTAAAAAAATTAAAAAACAGCCCTAGCCGGTGGCACAGTGGATAAGACACTGGCCTGCAAACCCAAAAGTCACTGGTTTGATTTCCACCCAGGGCACATAACCAGGTTGCAAGCCAGGTCTCTGGCTGGGTCCGTGGCTGGAGGCAGGTGAAAGGCAACCATACATTGATGTCTTTCTCCCTCTCTACCTCCTTCCCTTCCCGTTCCTCTGGAAATAAAATTAAATTTTTAAAATTTAAAATTAAAAAAAAATTTTAAACAATAGAAAAAAGACTAAGGAAATAGCCTTTATACTTCATATTTTTATTTTATTTAAAATTTTTTTCATTTATTATTTTTAGAGAGAGGAGAAGGGAGAGAGGCAGAGAGGGAGAGAGACGTCTGTGTATGGTTGCCTTTCACCTGCCTCCAGCTATAGACCTGGCTAGAGACCTGGCTTGCAGTCTGGTTATGTGCCCTGGCTGGGGAATCGAACCAGTGACCTTTGGGTTTGCAGGCTGGTGCCTTATCCACTGTGCCACCAGCCAGGGCTTACACTTCATATTTTAAAATTAAACATGCTGTTCTACATAAAAAATTAATTCAGTTATAATTTGGTATATATTACAAGCCAAGAAGAGATCCCTCATCAGGAACTGAATCAGACAGAGCCCTGGTATTGGACTTCTAGCCTACAGAACGGTGAGAAAATTAATCTCTGGTTTTTAAGTCATATTTTTCAAATTTGCTGGCTCCTTCTGTCATGGCCTATACTGGACAGGGTAAAACCTGGCTTCTCCTTACTGGACCATCCAGGAAATCTTTGATGTCTGCTATACTTATGTCTTTTGAGAATATGAGCCATAAAATTCATTTCTGCCCTAAGATCTTCTTGAACCCTATGACCCTGATTTCCTAGACACAATCTCTGGATCAGAGATGGGAGCCTGAGTGACAGGTGACTACTCAGAGACTGGTCCTGACAGAGCCTACTGCCCAAGAGATTTCCCATGAGACCTTGCTCAACCAGGTCTCTCTTGAGGTGAGAATGAAACAGAAGACCCTCAGAGAAGGCAGCAGGGACAGCAGGTGTCAGCGATGGCTATGATCTCAGGAGACAAGCTAATGATCCATTTCTCACCAAGGCCTGCGGTATAAGCTGAACCTGGAAGCCTCAGGATCCTACACAGCAGCTGAGAGATTGCTGAGCTTCCTCGTGTCCCCTAACATTAGGATAGGGCTGCTTTGAACCTGAAAGAGGCTCCTTTTCTTTTAGCCGTGCCTCCCTCATCCTGCCCCAGCACCCTGCACACCTATCCCTCTGCACTTTCTCATCTCTGCATCTTCACATACACTGTTGCCTTTCCTTGGGATCACCCTTCCCAGTTTAGCAGCAGGCCGACTCCTGGGTAACTGCCAAGACCCACTGCAACATCACCTTCCCCTCATAGACCTCTGACATGTCAAGGTCCTTCCACTGTCCTCTACCAGTAATTCAGGTATGTCCCTTTTTAAAACGTTTAACCAACTGATGGTGACTATTTGGTTAGTGGAGAGGCTACACCTTATTCTTGTGTGTGTTTGAACTTCTAGCATTGGGCCTGCACAGAGTGGCCCTTGGGGGAAGTTTCCTTGTTAATTGATTAGAGTAGGAAAGAGAAATAAATGTGGGGCAGGGACACTGAGAGCCAGAGATAAAGAGACAAAAGAGCAAAGGAAGGACAGGTAGAAATGAAGGCATCAGGGAAAGAATCTCAGCAACACAAAACTTTAAAATGCACAGTGAGGCCCTGGCTGGTAGCACAGTGGATAAGGCACCGGCCTGCGAACCCAAAGGTCGCAGGTTCGATTCCCCAGCCAGGGCACATAACCAGGTTGCAAACCAGGTCTCCAGTCAGGTCTGTGGCTGGAGGCAGGTGAAACGCAACCATACATTGATGTCTTTCTCCCTCTCTGTCTCTCTCCATTCCCCTTTTTCTAAAAATAATAAAATAAAATCTTTTAAAAATAAATAAATAAAATGCACAGTGAGAAAACAAAGAGAGACAGAGAAGCAAACAAAAAAGAAATTAAGAGAAAAGAAAAAGCTAAAAAAATTACAGTAAAATGTATAGTGAAGAGTCTTTTCAGGAATAAATGCATTTTCCCATTTTGACCTAAGATTTCATTGCCATGTTGACTGTTCCTCTGCTTATTTTTGCTCATTGTGGTGCCTGGTACCCATTACAGAATCCTCTTTAGACAACTTAAGCCTTTTCCTTAGATACTATTCCTACATATATCAAGCATGAGTTGCTGTTTTCCCCAAGGTGCTACCTAAAACTTGTTTTCATATAGCCCGCGGACTTCCAAAAGTGGAGGAGAACAGCTCTTCCAGTCCCTTAGGAAGGTTTCCATCATGCTAATTCAGTTTCTGGATGCTGTGGTGATGGGTCAACCCATCAGATCACCCCTACTGGTGATAACAAGTATTCCCAAGTACTTCACAGTGACATAGGGTCACAAGTCACATTGCAGCAACCCACCAAATGAAAATACCTTCTTCATATTTCTTCTACAATATCATCTCAAGAAACTTCAAAAACATTCAGAAACCTCTATTTAGAAAAGCATCATTCAGGTTCTCACAAGTCCAGCCCAGAAGAAGAGGTGTTATCCACACAATGACCATCGTCCTGAGTACAGTACGCTGGAAGTTTCAGAGCAAGAGCAACAATTGTCCCCCACAAAAATATGTGCTTATGTTCCTCTATAGGGAAAAATGCTAATTTTTACAGGATAAGAAGTGAATAGAGTTCTCTAATTAAAAAACTTAAACACAGTCAGTTTGTCTTAAAAATATTACACCAGACCTCTGCGGTAAGATGGCAGATGGAATACATGTACCTAATTTTGTTCACTCCCCAAATCCCACTCATATTATAGTAAAGAGGTTGTTGTTTATTTTTAATTTTTAAATAGTTTAACCTTAACTGAGGACATTTTTTTTCATTGCATTTAGAGAGAGGGGAAGGGAGGGAGAGAAACATCAGTGTGAGAGAGAAGCATTGATTGTTTGCCTCCTGTACACAACCGGACTGGGGACTGAACATGAAACCTAGGTATGCACCCTGACCGGGAACAAAACCCAACATTTTGGTTATAGGACAACACTCCAACCAACTGAGCAATATCAGCCAGAGGTGTAAAGAGGTTTTTTTAGAGGATATATATCCATAAGAATGGGAAAATAGCAACAAAAGTTTAGGAGCTGGAAAAGTAGATGGTCCAGTGGTACCAAGATTAGACCTGAGAAAATGGAATCCCAAGTCTACAGAGGGAAAAGCTAAGGACCCTCCTGATTTACCCAACAAAATTCTTAAAGGTCTCAGGACAGGCAGCCTAGGTGTTTGGATATGGGAGTGAGGGACGGTGGGTTAAAGCAAGGAAGTCCAAGATGGCAACTCTGAGAAGTTACTCATGCTACCCAGCACCTGGTGCTCCCCAACCAGCAGAAGTCTGGAGGGTTATTCCCCCGAGAAGGTAAACCAAGGGCTATCACTGGGGGTAGCAGTCACTGCTGAGGGAAACCGAGTGAATATTTATTAAATACTGAAAGTAGAGATGCCTCCTCCCTGCATCCTTTTCTCCACCTCAGCTGCCACCACAAAAATGGGCAGGCTCATCCTTCAGGCAGAAGACTCCTTTCTGGAGAAAGTGAAACAATTCAAGAAGCACATGAAGGTACAAACCCTATGAGAGGATCCCCAGTAACTAGCCCACTCCAACTATCTCACCCACTTCAACAAGACCCAAGTGAGTGTTTGCACAGTAGTTCAATCACCTTTTCATTCTCTACTCTTAATCATGAGCTGAAAGCCACAAATACCAGATATCTAATAAATTCTTCTAACATTGATGATAAAGGCCCAAACAAAGAGGAAAAGGCTGCTTAGGGGAAGCAGAAACTATGCAGAGATAAGAAAACCTTTAAAAACATATCAATAAATCCTCTGAGAGCTAACAGGAGGAATTGCATCCATGAAATACACAGAGAGAATGTTATTAAAATAATAAAATGTAACATTCATACAACTAAAAAGAAAAGGTTTTGATTTTTAAAACATAACAAAATAAGAAGTTGATAGAATGAATGGTAGATTAAGTTGAGGAACTCTTTCAAGAAGTAAAGATAAAGCTAGGTAAGGAATAATTAGAAAATTCAATATCTAAATAAGAAAAGTACCAGAATGAGAAAATAAGTGGAAAAAATCATCCACTGAAATAATTCATGATTTACTAGAACTAAAGGATATAAGTTACCAGACCAGAAAGGGCCCATCCAGTGCCTAGCAGAATTTAAACAGACCCTCATGATAGCATATCATTTTAAAATTTCAGAAAACTGGGGACAAAAATAACTTCTACTACTTTACAGTTACATATAAAGATTATGAATCAGAATGACTTTACTCAATAGCAATTCTAGAAGCAAGAAGACAAGCAAGCAGAGATCTAAGAGAAAACAATTTCCAACCTAGAATTTGCTACCCAGCTTTTATCAACCAAGTGTGAGCATTAAAAAGTAGAATTTTCAGACATAGAACATCTCGAACAATTTATCTTCCATGTACTCTTTCTCAAGAAGTTACTAGATTTCCATCTTAAAAGAGGGAGACTTGGGGATGACATGAGATTCAGAAATAGGAGATCCAACAGGGGAGAGAGATAAGGAGGGTGATGGAGATCCTGGGATGACAGCTGTGCCCTGGAGTGGATGGTGACCACCCAAATCCAAACCGTGTAACTGAACATATGAAAAGCTGTCATCATTAAGATCCTTGCAGCCACTGAACCTAGTTTTTTTGTTTTTTGTTTTTAATATTTTATTTAATTATTTTTAGAAAGAGGGGAAGAGAGAGGCAGAGAGGGAGAGAGATATCAATGTATGGTTGCTTTTCACCTGCCTCCAGCCACAGACCTGACTGGAGACCTGGTTTGCAACCTGGTTATGTGCCCTGGCAGGGGAATCTAACCTGCGACCTTTGGGTTCGCAGGCCGGTGCCTTATCCACTGTGCTACCAGCCAGGGCTGAACCTAGTTTTTAACTTGAGGTCAGAACACTGGGGTAAGCCTATCTGTACCTGGCTCAACTGATTATGAACTTGAATTGCTCCTTTCCCCTCCTTAGTCTGATGCTTCACTCTGTGCAAGAGTTCTGTTTTGACTTACTCCTGAGGGCAAAGACAGGCAATGGTGAACTTAGATGTAGAAATACAGAGCAGCTCACTCCACCAATACATTCCTCTGGGCCTTTAGTACCTGATGTCTATTACAACCCCAAGAAAGGCAGAGATCTGGATAAGCAGAGGTCAGATGATGACTTTAGTTGGGACCAGAGAAACATGCTCTTGGGAGGAGCACTAGGGAGCTGCTATCTTCTGCAATCTTCTGTTCTTTACGTGGGTACCTAAATGACATTTCACTATGCTTTAACCACTCTTCTGCATGTAAGATGTTTTACAATAAAATAATTTAAGAAATTAATTCTAATGTAAATATCAGAAGTGCTTTTTTCTCTTTTTATTTATTTATTTTTAAAGGGGTAAACACCCCACCCATGTTCTTTCCCTGCAAACTATTGTTCTTTATTTTGCAGAGACGAACATAATGGTTTACCTTTATGAAGTAATATCTCCATTTTGTGAAATTGGGTATACTTCCTATAAAGACTGAGAATCTTCTTTGCATTTTCACAGTTTCAAGCATAAATTATACCATGTCTTAAAAACAGATATGGAAGCCAGATTACATTACACCAAGGATCAGAAGTTGCCCATTTCAGGTTAAGGCTTAAGTCTAAAGATTCTCAAGAGGCATAGAACATAGTGCTTACAAGGCTGGGCTCTGAAGCCAGACTCTCTGGGTTTAATCCTCAGTCTATTAATAGTGCAGCCCTAGGCAAGGTACTTAATGCTCACAACCTCAGTGTCCCCATTTGTAAAATGGAAGTAGTCATAGTACCTACCTCTGATTTTAAAGAGTAAATTAATACAGGAACATGCCTAACACATACTAACTGCTCAATGAAGGTGAGTTATGATTATTACTATAAATAAGCAACTGTCTTACTCTGCACTGTAACCATCCTTCTAGAAAAGAAGTTATTTCCATCGAAAGGTCCATGAGTGGGGGATGGATGTAATGCAACAACAATAAAATTAAAAAAGAAAAAAGAAAGGTCCGTGGGCATGCTCCTTTTCTCCTGTGGCTTCTTGGTGCCGCAACTCTCAGTATCGCTCAAGCAGCCACTGCTTGCAGATGTGAGTTTAGGTGGGGCAGGTGGTGTTTGTAACAGCCTGTATGAGGCTTTCACAGCCAGGACTGAGACATGGTCCCCTTGATGGGCTAATTCAGCTGGCAGGTCTGGCTGTCAGACCGTCTAGCTGCTTCTTCTATCAACGAGCTTCATAAGGGGACCCCCCTCAAAGTAGGTGATCAATTACTCTGTAAACATAGTCACTCAGGACTCAGAACCACATTGGGGTACAGGGCAAATAGCACTGGATTGGGAGTTAGGGGACTAGGTTCCAACCGTGGCTCTGTGTGACCCAGCAAAAGCCACTCAACCTCTCTGTACACAAGTTTTCTCACCCACAGAACCAGGCACATCACTCAGATGCAATTCACCTAATTTCTGGGACTCTAAGTGCATGTTGGCTTGCCCTTAAGTACTATATAACTAGTGCAGGGGGAAAGGGAGGTCAGTCATGGGGCAGCGAGTCTCCTGAAAACACAACCTATCATCCAAAACTGAATTCACAACCAGTGCTGACCTGCTTGGGCTTCCATCCCATGTCTAAGCAGGGCCTGTAACAATGTTATCACTTTTTAAAACATATGCCTAAACTAGTTCCTACTGCAGACAATTGGCAGGTGCCCAGTCGATAGATTATTCCACCAGACAGCTTAATGCATTGGCCATTGGTCAAAAATGAGGTCACTGAAATTCTATGTGCTGTAACTGGAAAAACCTGATGAGAAACAATCATCTCTTTTTTAACAACTCAGAATCCATATTCCCATACCCCTAAATTTGCTTTGCTTTGTGTTTGGATTGGGAGCAGAAGATTTTTTACAAGATCAAGTTGGCTTTGCTCTGACTCATCTGTTGCGTGTTTGACTATCTAAGCGTGTCTCACATCAGCAAACCCCTGACCCGATTCCCGCTGACCTGGAGGAATTTCTGGCCAACATCTCCAGATCCACTGTCTTTCTTGCAAACCTGCAGTCGGAAAGAGCGGGTCAGGAGGAGGCTCCCGTCCCAGCCATCTGGACACACAAGCTCAGTGGATATGTGTAATATAAAGCACATGTGCTTTCTCAAAAAAAGAACAAAGGCTAAGAAGGTTCTAAGGGATTCAGAGTTGTTATTACCTGAGGCCACGGCATCACTCCAGCACGCAGGTACCCCCAGACGATACCACCTTGCTGACCTGCCGCAGGTAAGACCTGCCCTGTGATTTTACCAGTGATTCATCCGTACTCTTTTGTCCAGCATTTAATGCCTCCCAAAGCATCTCCACGCCTTGCAAACAGAAAATCCAGGAGGAAAACTTTCAAAGCCACATTCTCTTCTTGGCTGCAACCCTTCCTTCCTTCCTCCTTCCCAAGACAGTCTGGCTGCACTTGCAACCTGACCCCGTCCTGGGCCAGGCCCTCCTCACAGGCCTGCGGTTTCTCCTGCCAGCGGCAGCCTGTGCAAGACGCAGTACCTGAGCTCCTCCACCCAAACAGGAAGGCTGGCGCCTCTCTGCAGGGAGGCCTGGGTAGCGTCCATCTCCCAGGCGCTGAGATAAGACATGAAGGGGCTGGGGCATTCCCCACCCCAGGTTACATTCCAGAGCCTTCCTCTTGTATTTTCTTCAATCTGTTTTCTTCATTCTTCACTCATTCACTCAACAAACATCTTTAGCAGCTACAGATAGAAAGCTCTGTGCTGGAGTTGGAGACACATAGGTGACTGAGACATATCTCTGGGTCTAGGGACCCTTGTGTTCTTGTGACAGGCTACTTGGAGGGCAGCCCTGCACCTTGGGGTCCCCTGGAGCCCGCAGTGAAACCTCTCTGCAATGGCAGCACAGGTCCCACCTGCCAGGTCCCTGGGACAGTGCCATGACAAAGCCAATGGAGGGCCTGAGTATGGGGATGGACAATCGGCCATCCAGCCTTAGCCTGTCTTCTGAGCTCTGTCTTTCCCTGAGCACAAGCAGGGGCTTCCAGACTCAGGGCCCCTTTCTGCTCCCAAGAGCAAGTCATGTCACAGCCCACTGGCAGGCTGGCCATGAACTCTGATCTATTGAATGAAGGAACTTTTCAAGGTTTCACTAAATTTTTCACAAAATCATCAATGCTACCCACTTCTGATCCTTCAAAAATCTGCTTAGTAATAGCCTACAACAAAATGAGTCTTTAATTAGATAGTAACTAACTTATATCCATATTGGCAAAGAGGGGTTAGGGCAGAAATAAGGACCCTAGCCTAAGCCAGAAACCCTTATATAATAGTTCAGACCAAGAATTCAGCCACGGGTAGAGGTAGAGAAAAAAAGGTTAGGAGATCAGAGGAGGAAACAAGAAAACAGAGAGGAAGATGGAAATCAGAAAGGCATGAGGAGAGAGGAAAAGTGGACAGGAGCTTAAAAGAGCTTGAAATGCTGCTTGCTGCTTCCCATTCCTTTTACAATTGCCACAAATTCCAGTAGAGGGTCCGCTGCCCCCATCAGGGTCCTGTAGTCCCTTTACATTTCTGAACTAACACAACTTTCCAAGCAATCATCTTAGTAAGTAGCGGAAACCCTCATACATGCTAGGTTCAAGCTGCCTGAGGCCAACAATGTGGAGGGCTGATGGCAGAACAGCCTGGTTCCCCATCAGCAGAGTCCCTAAAAGGGACCCCCTGTGCACAGATCACCCCTCTGCTCTTCCAGGAGAAAAACAGTACCTGAGGACCCCATGGTAAGCATCAGGCTGCATAGGGAGCAGTCCCTGTTCTGCCAGACTTGGGACTTGATTCAATCCCAGTTGGCTGAGCTGACCTATGGCCACTATTCCTTTTGGCATTTAAGAACCACGTATTAGACACTTTATCACCTGATTCTGGCTCCTGGCCTTGCTGAGTTGTGACCAGGTATTGAGGGCCCAGCACAGACCAGCAGGTTTTCCCCTTGATCTGAAGGTGGAGGAGACCACCTTCTCTAAGGGCCTGCCAGGGCCAAGGTGTGCCTGGAAGCACCACGGAACAGCAAACTGGAGTCAAGAGTGCTGGCTCACATGGGCTGAGCCCTTCCTGAGCAATCTTAGGCAAGTTGCATAAACTCTTGGGGATTTGACTTCCTTGTCTGTATAATGGAAATTCCCAGGGATCTGGGAATTCCACTCATATCCCTGGGTGGCCTCAAGAATAAGATAGAATAACATAGGTAAAGTGCCTGACGCAGAGTTGGTACTTATGATTATTTCTCCTGTACATCCACACAAACAAAGAAGCAGGTTTTGTAGAAGATGTGGCCCTTAGCTGGTTGCTGGTCAAGTGAGAATGCAGAGGAAAAGGAGCCAGTCCTGACATTCAGGATGAACAGATGTGCTCCGGCCATGCCCTGTGCTCACTGCCAATGCTGGGGCTCGTAGGTCTTGTCTCCAGGATTCTGCCAGCCTGAGCAGCGCAGTGCTGGGCAAGACCATGCTTGGTTCTTACTCTGCTGAGCCTGTCAGAGAGTGGAGCAGGGACCTATGTGAGTGGGGGCCAAGCAAGGGACCTTAACCCGGCTGCACAGTGGAATCATCTGGAATGTCTGGAAGGACAGAGCAGCAGGCCCTGGACCCTGGTGCTGCCTGGTGTGGTCTGGATGGGGCCTGGGATTCTGCTTCCCCCTAAGGCTTTTCTGGCTCCTGTAAGGTGCAGGCAGGTTTAGAGCCCCAGGGACAGAGGCTGGGAGGAGAGGCTAGGCTCTCATTGAAAGTGCTCAATGGCTGTTCCAAGGCATTGTTCCCCTCTGCTGGACTAGGAAGGGGACAGGGAGCCAAGGCCTTGGGTCCTTGGAAATTACTTCCCCTCTGGGTCACCATTCCTCTGTGCCTGTGAGACAAAGAAAATAACCCTTCCCCATCTCCCTTCCAGGGTCATTTGTGAGGGTCCCTGGAGCTGGTGAGGTGGCCGCCCTGCAATCTAGAGTCCCTGTCAGCCACCCCACAAGTAAAAGGCAGATGCCAGGACACCACAAAGCACTCCACACAGAGGTTTCCGTGCTTCCTCCCAGTACCTCCTTGGTAAGAAAGGAAAGGCTGAGCAAACTGCTCTGGGACAAGGTTTGGCCCTCAGAGGCCAGAAGACAGAGGGCCAGCACTGCGACTCCACACAGAGGCCTTCCTGGGCACTGCAAGTGCTTCGGGCCAGATGGTGCCCTTCTGGCCTGGAAAACCCTTCTTCCTCCCACCTGTGGAGAGAAGGGCTGAGCCTTCTGGCATCAGTCCGGTCAACAAAGAAGCCATGTTTAGAGCATGTGCAGTGGAACAATGACGCGAGGGGTAGGACGACCCCCGAGCATGAGCAGGGCAAAGAGGTAGACAGACTGTGCTTATCTGCGGGCGCAGCGGCCTCTGAGAGCATGCGCAGTAGAGCGGCATACTCAGCAAGCGCTCACCGAGGTGGTGCAGGCAGCCTGTGTGCATCGTACGAAAATGTGAAAGCAAAGGCTTCTGAATATACAGCGGAGATAAGCGAGAGGGAAAGAACCGCACACTGACGCTCCGCCGACCCTACCCTAGCTGCCTCTGAAGCCCCCACAGGCTCTGCCTTGCAAGATCCTAATCGGCCGCCCCCTGGACCAGGATCTGATCTGCACTCTTGAGACTCAAGTTCATTATCCCTCAGTGCTCTTGGGTAATGCTATGGCTGATTGTTTCTAAGTGATTATTAGTGCTATTAGGTTAGTATAGATTTGGATCGGATCTGCATTAATAAAAGCTGAGTGAATAGCATAGTCACCTGTGTTGACACACTGTTATTCCTTGGTGCTGGCATTACCTGTAAGGCTGGTGGCTGGGTAAGTGGCCTGGAGCCTTCGGCTCTTAAGACCTAGGTCAGAGACCAGAGTAGGGGACTGGGCATCGAGGGCTGACTTATTGAGAAAATTATACTGTGAAACATTTGCTCCCGACACCACTGCAGGGAAAAGGGGGAGTGCAAGGAAGGTTCCGGAAGATGATGCTACAGACTTACCCTGGTAGTTGGGCCACTGTGTTCACCTCAGGAGGAGAACAGGTCCCAGGGAGGGGGGCCCTGGGCAGTTAGGTATTCCAGAGTCAGGGTGTCTGCAGCCAAGCCATCTTCTCTTGCTGGTGAAGAGGAGGTTGTGGTCAACACCCCTATCTTTCGATTAGTGTGTCTATTTCTCCACAAATATTTCCTGAAAGCTTACTATATGCCAGGTGCCATGCACTCCAGGAAGACCCCAAGGCTTGTCCTCATTATCCACAAGTGCAGGCCAAGTGCATGTTCCAGACAAAACATTTATGTGTCCATTAGGACCTGAATGGAACAGGGAACAGTCCCCTGAAGAGATTCTGGGGCACATTCTTGGGCTAAGAATATTGGTCTTTAGTTTACCCACTTTGTATGTTTGGAATTTTGCCAGAGAGAAGGTATTTTCATTTATTTATTTATTTCTGAGTGCAGAACAGTGAAAAATGACTCTTCTGGTGAATTAATGTCCCTCTTAATTGATAAACATGACTCTGTTGGCCATAAAGTCAGCTCACTCTCCCCAAACAATCTGAGCCCATTGCACCTCTTCATCTACTCCTACACTGCTTATGACTTGATTTCCATCCCTGACCACACCTCAGAGCTCTGGACCTTCCTGTTTAGCTGCCTGCTAGTCATCTCCACTTGGTGCCTTGCTCAAAAGCTAACTAACTTCATCCTCTCCCCCACACCCGACCCCAGTGCACAACACCACCAGCCAGCTTGCCTCTTAGGTGAGGACTGCCTTTTCCCTCTGCCTCATCCCCCTCCTCACCTCTCTTTAAACTGCCCCTCCCTGCACATCCCCAGAGGCACTGCATCTTGGCCTTTCAAATGCGTTTCCTGCCTTTTTAAAATCTTTATCTCAAGCCATTGATTTTCCATACTGCGGGCGGAGCAAGCCTAAAACATAAAACTGATAGATGGCATGTCCTGCTGTGCTGAAGACTGAGCCCCAGCCCCTTGGAGTGGCTGATGAGGACTTCCATGCATGTGCCAGCGCTGCTATCTCCTCACAGGCTGGGTGTTCTCATCTTCCCCAGCACAAAAGACTCTTGGATCTTTGTATAAACTGTCCTCACTGCAAGGTGGGCTCCAGTTCTCTAGCTAAATCCTGTATTCCCTTAACACTCAGCTCAAAGGTAACTTCGCTGAGGCTGGGTTAAGAGCCCCCCTGCAATCCCCTGGGTACCCTGTGGAAGCCCCTGTCATGGGGTTTGTCACAACTTAGTCTGTTGACTTGCTTGGGTCTCTCATGACCCAAGCAGTTAAAATTAATGAAACAGCACAGTGTGTCAGAACATAGGTGAATCTCAAAAATATTTTGAGTGAGAAAAGCAAATTGTAAATTGATTCCTTCATCCACCATTCCAATATTTATCAAGTGACAGGTTCCATGCAGCATAATACAAAGTATGTAGTCTGTAAATAGTACACAATAGTGGAGATCAATGTGGCTATCTATATCTGTTAGAAAAATGACAGATACAGATACCTGGAAAGGACATACATCAGCTGTGGGACACTGGCCACCTAGGTGGGGAGGAGAAGGTAGATGAAAGTATAGCTAAACTGTATCTGTAATGCCATATTTATTTTTATTTTTAGAAGAGATCTAAAGCAAAACTGGCAGAATATTATCCATTAAATTTGGGGGGGGGGGGATATGAGTATCTGTTCTAATATTTCCTGTGTATTTGACATATTCCATTAGTACATTTTTTTAACTTTTAATGAAGACCCAGAGTCTCAGATGCTCTGGTTAATGTCCCTGGTGGCCTGCGCAGGCTTCTGTGGCTACCCACCCACTGCTCTGCATGGGCCTGGCTGCCATACTGAGACAGGCAGGAACACAAACTGGGGGTGTAAATATTTTTATCTTCATTTTTACTGATGAGAAAAATGAGGCTCAGAAGAACATCTATCCTCCCTCAAGACCACATGGGATCCTGGATTTCGGTCCATGTCTTTATGTACGATGCCCACTAACTGTTTCACCTAAGAATGCGAACAGGTTATGTAACAGAAACACTCAGCAGGGAATAGGAGGTCGAGTCATATAGATAGGGGCTCTAACTTAGAGTAGGATCTGTTTTCCCGCACTAGGTCCCCCTTCTTTGTTCCCAGTTTGTGATGCTTTGCCCCCCCTTGCTTCTGTTTTCCCACGCTAGGTCCCTATTCTTTGTTCCCCGTTTGTCCCCGCCTCCACCCACTCCCCAAAAGTATATAAGGAGGGGAGACCCTTACTCGGGGCCCAGAATTTGGAGACTGAGTCCTCTGGGTTCGCACGCGTAATAAAGAGCCTACTTTTTCACTCATCTTGGAGTTCCACCTGGGTCTGTTCCCGTAACATTTTGGTTCCCTGACCGGGAAGCGGCTCACACGAGTGGGCTATTGCCTCTGGTGAAGCGGCCTCCGGCGCTGCGCGGGACCAAGGAGCGGGGGAAAGCACGTGCCCCGGTGATTCCGGGTTCCGAGGCCGCCCAGGGTCCCGCGGCCGGCAGCCGAGAAGAGCACGACTTTCATCCGGACCGAGGGGAGGCGAATCAGTGGGACCAGGTGCAGCTGCTACAGGACTGGTGAGTGCCCCAGGGACCTGTGCCCGAGAACCAGGCCCACCTTAACGGTGGAAGAGGAGACTGATCATCTCCTGAATTCCCCCTCCCTCAAGGGTTGAGCAATAGGGACAATCCTAACGGAGGGCGGACTGTTATAACTTCTTGGGCGTCTGTGTGTGTGTGTATGAATGTGAGAGTGATTGGCGGTGCCACAGGCCTCAGCCTACGGCGCCTGAGTGAGTCCTAACCTGCAGTTCCTCGGTCTGTCATACGGCATAAGGGCTGGATATAACCCGGATTGTACACGGGCAGCCTTAGCTAAGACAGACCCAAGTCCCTCGCGAGAGGAGAGGCCAGGCGGATGAACCATTTGTACCCTACCCTTTGTGAGTCTGCGCCGCAGTGGGGGGAAGTCACAATGGGTGGGGGTCCATCAACCATTCTAGACTGCATGCTGAGCAACTTCAAGCGCTTCCGAGGGCAGGATCCTAGCATGAATAGGGACCAGCTCAAAACCCTCTGCACCACCGCGAAACACTCTGCACCACCGAGTGGCCAGCTTTGGGGGTTGGCTGGCCTCCTGAGGAAACTCTGAATCTAAGCGTAATTAGGGCAGTCCACTTGGTAGTGACGGGAAAGCCAGGCCACCCGGACCAATTCGCCTATATAGACCGCTGGCAGGAATTAGCTCAGGATCTGCCCTCCTGGCTCAGGAAATGTGCAGGACAAGAGGCCAGGAAAATTGGTATAGGTGAAGTGCGGCAGGTCAGAGCCAGAGCCAGGGAGGGCAGAGATGACTAGAGAGCCAGGAATACAATGATCTTTGTAGCCCAGAACAAGGAAGAACGTCGCCAACCCCCAATCCACCAGGGAGATCCAGAGGATGAGCCCCCGTTAATCTTGCCCCCTCCATATGCGCTGGGCCCTGCGGCACCCGCATCACCGCTGAATGACACCCCACCGCCATCAGTTTCGCCTCAGCCAACACCCCCCTCACCAGTGGCAGCCCGCCTGAGGGCCAGGCCTGCCCCTTTGATGCCGCTACGAGAAGCGCAGGGGCCGCCTCAGGTTGGGCCTGATGGAACGGAACGTCCAGGACGCTCCATCCTTTACTATCAGCCTTTCACTACTACTGACCTCCTTAACTGGAAGCATCATACCCCCTCATACTCCGAAAAGCCTCAGGCCCTCATTGACCTGATAGAGTCAATCATGCAAATCCATCGCCTAACTTGGTATGACTGTCGGCAACTGCTCCTCACCCTGTTTAACACGGAGGAGAGATGCCGAATTATCCAGGAGGCTCACCGGTATCTAGAAACAGTAGCCCCGCCAGGAGTCTTAGATCCAGTCCAGTGGGCCAGGACTGCAGCCCCAGATGCCCAGCCAGAATGGGATCATAATACTGAGGAAGGGCACATTGCATTACAGAGGTACAGGGAGGCCCTCCTCCGGGGTGTATGGGCAGGGGCCCGCCGACCCACTAATATGTCTAAGGTCGCCAGTGTCACTCAGCGGCCAGAGGAGTGCCCCGGGGATTTCTATGAACGGTTGTGTGAGGCATATCGAATTTATACGCCATTTGACCCAGAGGCACCAGACAATCAGTGGATGGTCAACACTGCCTTTGTCTCCCAGTCAGCATTGGACATTCGCAAGAAGCTCCAGAAGTTGGAGGGCTTTGCAGGGATGAATATTAGTCAGCTGATCGAAGTAGCAAATAAGGTGTACAGCAATAGAGAGGAGGCGGCTGAGAGGGAATCACAGAAAAGAATGGAAAAGAAGGCTACATTACTGGCTGCAGCCTTGGGGCACCCTGGCTCAGAAAGAGTTGGTAGAGGGAAGGGAAAAAGAATCCAGTGGGGGAAGGGCTCAGCCCTAGACCCTGATCAGTGTGCATACTGCAAGGGAAAGGGACATTGGAAGAATGAGTGTCCGAACCACAAGAAGAAGCCTCCGGTGGGGAGTCAGGAGCCTGGACCAGCCGCTCCAACTATCCCGAGTCTGGCCAGGCTGGACTCAGGATAAGGAGGACCGGGCTCTCTGAATCTAGGCCCCCACGAGCCCATGGTCCAAGCACTGGTAGGGGGCCAGCAAATCCCTTTCATGATTGACACTGGAGCAGAACATTCCGTGGTAACAGTCCCAGTTGCTCCCCCGTCCGGGCGCAAAATTTCTGTCATAGGGATGACGGGAGAGCAGACCAATCCTAAGCCCTTTTGTCAAGCACGCACAGTGGAACTAGGGGGCCACCGGGTAAAGCATGAATTCCTGTATGTCCCAGAGTGCCTGGTGTCGCTCCTAGGACGGGACCTCCTGTCCAAAATGAGGGCCCAAGTTTCCTTCCAGCCAACAGGAGAAGCCCAACTAACGGTTGGAACCCTGACCATAATGGCAGTCCTGATCCCCAGAGAGGAAGAATATCGTTTATATTCTGGAGGCCAGGAGAGCCCTGAGAACTTAGAAGCAAAAAGGCCACTTGACTTACTGGCCAAATATCCTCAGGCCTGGGCTGAGGGGAACCCACCAGGGCTAGCAAAAAACCACCCACCTATAGTAGTCAATCTGAAACCAGGGGTTGCCCCAAAGCAAATCCGCCAATACCCCATTCCCCGAGAAGCTAGACTTGGAATATCTGGGGTCATACGGAAGCATCTGAAGGAAGGGATCCTAGTTCCCTGCCAGTCCTCGTGGAACACACCGTTCCTGCCAGTGCGGAAGCCTGATGGTAGTGGGTACCGGCCAGTACAGGACTTACGAGCGGTTAATGAAGCTGCAGAAACATTGCACCCAGTAGTGCCAAACCCGTACTCTCCTCAGCCAGCTCCCACCCGAGGCAGCATGGTTCAGTTGTTTGGACTTGAAGGATGCCTTCTTTTGCCTTTGTTTGGCAAAAATAAGTCAGCCCCTCTTTGCTTTTGAATGGGAGGACCCGCATACGGGCACAAAGACCCAGTTGACTTGGACCCGTCTTCCCCAAGGGTTTAAGAATTCTCCCACCCTGTTTGGGGAGGCCTTAGCAAAGGACCTGGGGCCGTTCATTGAACAACACCCGGACCTAGTTTTACTCCAATATGTAGATGACTTACTCCTAGCCACACCAACCCAGCGACAGTGTTGGGAAGGTACCTGCCTCTTACTTGAGCTTCTGACAGAGGCAGGGTTCCCGGCCTCCTGGAAGAAGGCACAGATATGCCAGACCCGTGTGAAATACCTGGGGTTTATTATCTCACAGGGGAAGCGAATCCTGAGTAGCGAGAGAAAAATGGTCATTCTCAGCCTACCTGCACCAACGAGCAGGAGGAAGCTCCGAGAATTTTTAGGAGCTGCTGGGTTCTGTCGAATCTGGATACCAGGGTATGCAACA
>PVIW01002197.1:0-203484 GCA_004026585.1 Noctilio leporinus
AAAAAAAAAAAAAAAATTTCAGGTTTTTAAAATTTAAGGGTATTTTGTGCTGATCACCCAACATGATTTACACACATCAACCTCTGACTAGTAGGGGTTCCACTTATGAACCCATGTATCCAAACCTTTTGTATTTATTTATAAAGATTTTATTTATTATTTATTATTTTATTTTATTTTATTTTATTTTTATTTTTATTGTTGTTGTATTACATCCATCCCCTTTTTGCTCCCTTCTGTCCCCCTCCCCACCCACCCATTCCCCGCAAAGTCCATGTCCATGGTTCCTTTATACTAGGTTCTTGTTATTTATTATTTTTAGAGAGAGGGGAAGAGAGAGAGGGAGAGAGACATCAATGTATGGTTGCCTTTCACCTGCCTCCAGCTATGGACCTGGCTGGAGACCTGGCTTGCAACCTGGTTATGTGCCCTGGCTGGGAATTGAACCAGCGACCTTTGGTTTCATAGGCTGGCACCTTATCCACTATGCCACCAGCCAGAGCTGTTTGTTTTAAAATTTATTGGGATGACATTATCCAAAAACTTCAGTGGTGCCTTTGGACATGGCACTGAGACTAAATTTGGCCAAGGGAGCAATAGAAAATTGGACGCAAACAGAAACTTAAAATGGATGGCTGCTTTACGAGGTCTGTTCTGTAAGTATCGAGACAATGTCAATATAATTAAAACAGTTTTGGGACAGACCTGGTGTGTCTGAAACCTCTGTGTTTATCATGAGAATATACTCAGGCTATTCTGCTAGAGGATGAGACTCATAGAATAGGGGTCTGGCTTTCCCAGGGCCATTTTATTTAATAAGTCTTTACGTTTTCAATTGCAGTGGACATGCATTTTTTCTGGTTGAAGGTGTACAACACAGTGACTAAACATCAGGTGTATGCCACTGTAATCAGAGGTGATCCCCCCTTAAGTCTGATATCCACCTGACACCACTCATAGTTATTACAATAGTATTGATTATATTCCCTATGTTGGACTTGACATCCCCATGTCCCAGTGGCACTTTGATCCAGCTAGTGTCCAGCCTGTCACAAAGGTTTGTGTGATGCCCAGCAAGGCCAGAAAGAACTGTCTGAACAAATGCAGTCAAGAGCTACAGAACTGCATAGCTGACTGATGAAATCCAGAGCAATTATAAAGAGTTATTGTTTAAGACACTGAGTTTTAAGATGGTTTGGTATACATCATTATTGTGGCAATAGACAAGTGATACCAATAGAGAAGAAGAACTTGTGAAGGAAATGATAAAAAAATGTTATAAGAAATTTTTCTAGTACCAGAGGATACAAGTCTCTAGACTTAAAAGGCTCCCCAAGTATTCAGCATAATAAATGAAAAAAGGCTCTGAAGACACATCATTTTGAAATTCAAGAACATCATGGATTAAAATAAAATCCTAAAATCTTTGTGGAGAGTGAATAAAAAAAAAAAAGAATAAAAAATCTAGGCAGTAGTCACAGAGATGAATGGAAATCAGAATGACATTAAACTTTTTATAGCAACACTAGATTATAGTAGACAGTGGTGCAGCGCTTTCAAGATGATGAAGGAAAATCATTTTCAGCTTAGCTTTCCCTATTCAGCCCAACTATCAATTAGATATGAGGATAGAATAAAGAAGTTTTAAGATACAGAAGTTCTAAGACATTTTATGTCCCTGTGTTCTTTGATAGAAAGCTTCTGGAGGATGGACTTGCATGAAACGGGGGTGGGGGGGGATCAATAAAGAGAAAATACACGGGATACAGGAAGCAAAGGACTCAATACAGGAGAGCAGAGAAAAGAGGTTGTATGACAATAGCCCTTCAACAGGCCAGGAGAGCAGCCAGCCAGTCCCGATTGGAGAAGAAGAATGGAGATCTATGGGAGAGTTTTGGGAGGAACCATCAGAAACAATGAAATAATTGGTATGTTTGAACATTTGGAAAAAACTGACAGTTGACAGATTTGTTGGACATGAAAAAAAATAGTGATAGGCAGTAGAAAACTTAACCAAATGAAACAGATGATTATTGACTTCAGAAAGATGTTTTTATAAGTATAGAAGCATAATTAAATTACAGTGCTTGGCTCCTTGATGACAAATATGCAGCCATAATGATGTTGTAAACACTGAACTGATTTAAATATGTATTAATATATCGGGAGAGAAAAGTATGTGGAAGGGGTCCAGGGTGTGGGGCCAAGGCTGACAGTGAAGAGAGCCAAGTTCTCAATTGCTCTAATAAGCATTGAAATGATAACCTTGGAAATTGACCAATCAAGAAGTATCCATATACGCTTCATATTTATTTTTTAGTGTTATGCTACAATTTCTTTTTTATTTTACAATGGTTTTTACTGACGGTTTACATACAATATTATTTTGTATTAATTTCTGGTGTACAGTGTAGTGATTTGACACTCACTTTACAGAGTGTTCCCCTGATAATTTCAATACCCTCTGGCTGGCACCATATCACAACATGACTGACTGTATCCCCTGTGCTGTACTTGACATCCCTGTGACTATTTTGTAACCAACAATTTGTACTTGTCAATCCCTTCACCTTTTCCCCCAGTCACCTCACCCCTCTGCCCTCTGGCACCCATCAGCCTGTTTTCTGTGTTTTAAGCTTCCTATTTAGACTAGAACAGACAGTTTAAAGAGTTGGCTCATAAAGTGTGGGACTAGAGCAAATTTGGCAATTTTTGTTTCTGTTAAGGGCTAGAAAGTAAATATTTTAAGTTTTATGGGCTATATGTGCTTTTTTCTTTTTTCGTGGTAGGGCAAAAGCGGTCATGACAATTCATAATGATTGGACATGGCTGTGTTCACATGGAAATTTATTTGCAAAAACATGCGGTGTACTGAATTTGGCCTGTGGGCCATGGTTTGCTAATGTCTTGACTATAAGGCAAGGGGAGGTGGGACAAGGATATTTTTCCCTTCCTGACTCAAGCTCATTTTTTGGACTCCCCTCCCTCACCCCACCCTTAAATCGAGAGTAAATATAGAGTAATTTCACCTTGTCTCTCACATTCTCACATCGGTCCTCTTCCTCCCTTTAAAAATTTTTTTTTAAAGATTTTATTTATTATTTTCAGAGAGAAGAGTAGGGAGAGAGGCAGAGAGGGAGAGAAACATCAATGTATGGCTGCCTTTCACCTGCCTCCAGCTATGAACCTGGCTTGCAACCTGGTTATGTTGCCCCGGTTGGGAATCGAACCAGTGACCTTTGGGTTCGCAGGTTGGCACCTTATCCACTGTACCACCAGCCAGGCTCCTCCTCCCTTTTAACCGCTGAGACCCTAGTTTACACTCCTGCCTGGATTCATACACTAATCTCTAAATCCCAATATTTGCCCCTACAATGTGTGTTCAATTTAATATTTATTTGTAAAGAATTTGTATTGTAGATTATCTAAACCACATATTGTTCTTCAAGCATTGACCCAGATTTCTTTCTTCTTGCTTTATGCTGTTTCCCCTGGAATTGTTCTCCTTCCTTAACATCTCCACTTTTCAAAAGGGTGTAATCCAAGGTCTACCTGAAATAACTGCCTCTGAAGTTTCTTTCCATTAGCCTCTAAATCTGCATTCAACCAGCCAACCAGAGATGATTTCTCCTTCCTTCGGGAGAGACTGGGTTTTGGGCTCAGTCAGTCCTGAATTTGAATCTATACCCTGTCACATACATACCTGTTACACGACCTGAAAAAAACATTTTTAATTTAGCCAAACCTTTGGTTTCCTTGTCTGTAAATATTTCATATGGTTAGTTCTTATAGGACTAAAGGTATTAATTTAGCATTGAATTCTTCCCTTTAGCACAGAAAGGTACTCGACCCCACATTATAATCATTGGTGTACTTCACTTACCCCCAACCCTTAGTGATCTGAGATCAGATGGTGTCTTCCTCATCTTGAATATCCTTAAGCCATGCTCAGTGAACATCGATTTGATTGATTTGAGATTAAAAAGGAAACATCTCATTGTTTATCCTTAGCTGAAGTATTCTGATTTTTATAAAATGGCAGAAATGTTGTATTCTATAATTTGTTCCCTAATCTTTGTTACATAGTCTATTTTTATTAGTTCACTTATGTTTTCTCCCACGTTACAATATTGCAGAGAGGAATACAGTGACTCGATTTTTCCTCTCATAGGGAACTAAGCCATATGTTTGTGTTGAGTCAGCTACTCCAGACTGAATTCTCAATCAGATGGTCAGCCGTGTTTAACTGAATTCCCAATATGTGCAAGGCTACACGGGGTGTCGCCACTATAGGGAGGCGTAGCCATCTGGAAGAACTTTTTCGAAGAACCCAGAATATGCGGGTACGTCTCTTTGTATCTAAATTAAAATGATACTAATTTGGGCAAAGTAAATAGCTGGCATGAATGCTGTTTTTGGCTTCTCCCCTCTCCCCTTTTACATTTTTTCTTCCCATCTGCAAGAAAAGGCATTCTTTTTTGCTGTGATAAGATGATGTACTTTTTTCTTCATTTTTTTCCTTCCTAGTTATTGGTAATTTGTGTAATACAAGGTTCTGAGGCTTAAAATGTTCTTCAAGGTCTTTTAGCTTTTGGATCCTTTTCTAACTTGAGGTATGTGTATGTGAGAGGCAGAATCCTAAAATTTCTCCCAGAGGTATTCTGCCATACTCCCTAGGACTGTGAATATGATGGCTGTTGCTCCCCTGATTATGTTAGGTTACATAGCAGAAGGGATTTTGAGACATAAGTAAGGTTACTCATCAACTGACTTTAAGATCGGAAGATTATCTGGATAGGCCTAATACAGCCACAAGAGTTGTCTCCAGCTGGTATAACAGTAGACAGGGCAGCCAGAGTCAAAACATGTGAAGGATCCATTGCATTGCTGCTGACTTAAAGGCAGAGGGGAGTACACGCAGGACCTGGAGAGCAGCATCTATGAGTTGACAGCAACCGCCAACCAATAGCCAACGTGGAAATGGGATCTCGGTTCTGTAGCTTCAGGAAACTGAATCCTGCCAGCAAGGCCAATCAGCAAAGAAGTGGATTCTTCCCCAAAGCCTTCAGGCAAGAGCCCAGCCTGGTGGACACCTGGCTTTTGTGCTTGTGAGACTCTAAGCAGAGAACCTGGCTAAGCCATGAGGACTTCTGGCCTACAAAATGGAGATGATAAGTTTGTGGTAACGATAAGTTACATTGCAATAGAAAACTAATATAATATAGGTCTTTCTGATTGAAATGAGTTCCATTTCCTGCCCCACTAGCTATTGCCCTATTTCTTCTTTGCACCTTAAACAAAGTTATAATCTAAGCTTACTATCTCAGTTTACCTGCAACTTACTCTTTTCTGAATTCCGTGGCCCTGTCTCTCTAGGGTCCAAAAATGACTTTCTGTAGACTAGCAACCCCTTCTTTACCAAACTAAGTATTTCTCCATTCTCATTTAAAAAAAAAAATTATTTATTTTTAGAAAGAGGAAAAGGCAAGGAGAAAGAGAAGGAGAGAAACACCGATGTGTGGTTGCCTCTTGCACATCCCCAGTGGGAGACCTGGCCTGCAACCCAGGCCTGTGCCCTGACTGGGAATTGAACTGGTGACCCTTTGGTTTGCAGGCCTGCACTCAATCCCCTGAGCCACTCCAGCCAGGGTTTATTTTTGTTGTTTTGTATTGTACTTGATTTTGATTTTATCTCCTGAACTTATTTTTTTAGAATACTATACAATTCTTTTTTTCTCTCTTTGTTTTCTTCACAAATCTTGCTGACCAGTATTATAATTGAATTCAGTAGCTATTGCAAGGAACCAAAAGAGGTGAATAAAGAAATAAGGATTTGAAGAAAATAGTTGGGGCAATTCAACTTCATTTTCCTGGATATCTTTGTTAGCATAAGGCCCTTCCTAAACAGCAAGATGTTTCTAAGCCTGTGGATATTGTCTGGGTGTTATATGAGTTAACTATTCTCCGCAATAATGTTTTCTAACAAATTACCCCCAAAGTCAGTGGTTGAAAAACACAATTGTTTATTATCATTCAAGCATCTGCTAATTAAGAGTGGGCTTAGGGGCATGGGTTAGGCTTGGTGGCTAGGTGGCTCAGCTTCTCATTGCGGGCTGTTACAGTGCGGGTTGGCTGGGCTGGTAGTACTCCAGGTATTTCTGTCCTTGGTGGAGTGCTTTCGCCATAGCATGCTCTTCTCATGGTCGTGACGGAGATGCAAGAGGGCCAGGGGAAACGGATCAGGGCTTTTTAAGGCTTGGCCTTGGAACTCACACCCATTGTCACCTCCACCTCATTTGATTAGTCAAAGCATGTCACATGGCCAAACCACAGACCAAAGGGTCTTGCTTTGCTTTACTGAGCAAAGTGGGGTTCGCTCATATGGCGCCTGGGTATGAGACCCAATGGTTAGTGTTGAGCAAAACAGGTCTTTATTTACAATATTCCAATGTGGGGGGTGTGCTGTAAGCCCTCCTGCTCGGAGCCCTGTTCTCCTGTGAAAGCCAGCACTTCACTTGCCCCGCAAAAGGCTATAAGCCAGAAACATGCCCAGAAGTTCCCCGTTCCTTAACTGTCAGCTCTCTCCCTCAGAATCTTGGGGTACCATGTCATCAGCCTGTGTCTAAGAGTCCATAAAAGCATGTACAGTGTTGCTCCAGATCCTGGTGAAGTTTAGGTACTTAATGAGTCTTTTCCAGATATCTCAAATTTTAATAGTTCATGTGGAGTCCAGGTCTGTGAGGCAGAGTCCTCAGTGGCTCCTAAGTCACAGCCACCGGTCGAAGCAGCATCGTCCCAGCTTTCTTAGTAGCCCAGGCCACAAGAGCCCCTTTCCTTTTCACTTTGGCCCTGTCTCCTTGTTCCCCCCTGCCCCACCGCCCATCATGAAGGGTTCTTTATCTCTGTCAAACCACATGCTCCTTCCTCTTTTTCTGCCACACGTTCCACATGGCCTTCTTTTTATTAAATGACTCCTGCCTTATTTTTAATCCCTGATGGTGGCCTGTGACACAGTGGGCATGGTTACCAGTCCCACTGTGTAACCTGTAGGCTTTTCCAGCACTAATCTGTGGTTAAAGCTTCTGCTGTTTTTTGTGGCACGTGAAGGACAAAGGTTGTGTTCCACTGAGCCCCATTCCCCATTTCCAAACTGCAGGGAATGGCTTTTTCCCACTCTGTGACACGATGGACTGAATTGTGTCCCCTCACCCAATTCATATTTGAAGCTCTAACCTCTGATGTGATAGTAGTTGGAGGTGGGGACCTTTGGGAGGTAATTAGGTTTAGGCGAGGTCATGAAGTTAGGGCCTCATGATGGGATTAGTGCCCTTAGAAGAAGTACCACAGGGCCCTCCGCCATGTTGCTCTCTGTCTGCTGTGTGAGAGCACGATGAGAAGGTGGCCATCTGCAAGACAGAAAGAGACCCCTACCAGGGTCCAGCCATGCTGGCACCCTGATCTTGGACTTCCAGCCTCCAGAACTGAGAAAATAACTTTCTTCATTTAGGCTATCTAGTCCATGTTATTTTGTTGTGGTAGCCCAAGTTGATTAATATACACTCCATCGCATTAGTAGAAACTGCAAAGCTATGTATCTGATGGGGTCATTGGCAAAGGGAAAGATAGGGAATTGTAATCTACCCCATTTAGAAATGTCCCTTTTTCCATGAAATCAAAGTCCCAGGTTTCATTCTGATAGGACCAACTTGGGTTCTGTGGCCATTCCCTAATCAAACACCCCGACGAGGCAGATGATGGTTTTGCTGGTTTTTGAGACAAACAAGATTAACCCCTGTTACTAGTAGTGGAACTGATTCTGTGCAAACTGCATGGTTGTTACAAGAGAGGGCAGGGCAGGAATGGATGTTAGGGAGGCTTCCTACTGTGTGCAGTGTACTATCCAGTGTACTCTGGAAACTTAGTAGACTTACTAAGCTGCATGAGCTCAGGCGTATGTCTAACTTACTGTCCAGTAATATTCTCCAGTTTTGAGTTCTTGATGGACGTTCAATAAAATATTTATTGAATGATAAGTAAAATATTTTTGTGTGTCTTTGTTTCTTTACCAGCTCCTCTTCATGTCTCTCTGGGTCTTTCCTGCTCAAAAACAGTTGCTTTTATTTTTTGTCCACTTAATCCTTTTCCTCCAGCTATTGACATGTAAGTCATGCATGTAATCTTTGCCTATCCTAAAAAATCATTCTTCTCCTTCTGAGATTTTCTTCAAACTACAATCCCATTATTTGCTTTTTCTTCACTGTCAGACTTCAACACAGAAGCTGGCTTTTGCTATCTCCATTGCTTACCATTCACTAATACCTTAACTCCTTGCAAAAAGAATCTTCCCTTATCATTCTGCCACTCTCAGATGTCATTAGTACGTTTTTTTGTTATTCTCGAATACACTGGCCTTTTCCCAGTCCTAATTTTCCCCAATTTCTTTGTGCAACTAATAGTGCTGTTGATGGTCCTGCCCCTGGAAACACTTCTTGTCTTGATAATCTTCCTGCTTTTCTGATTGCTCTCTCCTGTCTTGTTTCTCTCCTTTGATTTGCTGATCATTCTTCCACTTCCTTTTTTTCCTTCATTTCTTTAAATATAGATAGTCTCCAAGGTTTTACCTATACCATCCTACCTTATCTCTTTCAGCTCTCAAATTTACCTCTCATTTGTGCTAGGTTTCCCAAATTATAAAATCCTACCTCTCTTCTGTTTTCCAGTCTTGAATTTGCAGCTGCCATTTGAATATGTTCATTTGATTATTTTGCCCAAAGCCAGCATGCCCAAACTGTCCATTTTCCTACCCACTTCCTTCTAGCTTCTGTTCTCTGAATGATGTTATCACCCTCTCATCATCTGGATTCAAAGTTTAGGAGTCTTTGATTTCTTCATTTCTTCATTCATCATAGCTTTGGTTTTCCCTACTGGGATGACTCAGAGAAATTGTTTGATTTTAGAGGTAAAGGTCTATGGCTTATTTATTTTTCCCGTCTCTAGCTCCTAACACAATGTCTGGTAGACACATAGCATAGCCGGTGCTTAAAAGATGTTTGGAGCGACTTCCGGCCAAGGTGGAGGCGTAGGTAGACATGCTGTGTCTTCGTCACAACTGGAAGAAATTTACATCTACCTCAAAACTGAACAAAAACCAGGTAGAAATTTCAGAAAATTGAACTGCATGAAAGTTAACAAATGAAGAAGTAAAGAAAGCCGGACAGGTGGGAGAGGTGGAGCCAGGGATAAGAACAGCTACAGTGGCAGCACTGGCACTGAGGATGCAGCAAAAAACACAGTCATGCATTTAAACCTGGGAAGTGGCCCCAGGGCCAGCTGGTGTAGCCCACGGCTCTGGCGCCAGGACAAATAGGGCCAGCATCTGCAGCAGTGGCAGGGGGATGATGCTGCAGTGATAGGCTCAGTCATACATTAAACCTGGGAAGCGATCCCGGGGCCAGGCTGCACAATGCACGGTTCCAACACCAGGAAAATTAGACTTCTGACTTTCACAGTGCTTCTGACTGTGAAAACCAGTCGGGGTTGGGGCGGAGGAAGAAACTGCTGGTCTCCATGGGCAGGTGGCACTGTTCCCTCTCAGACCCCTCCCCTACACACAGCACCACAAGGTAGTGAAACAGGTCACCTCACATTGATGAATTCCTAAGGCTCTGTCCCTTACAACGTAACAAGTGTGACAGAACTACTTAAGAGACAAGCACAACAAGCTGTCAAGCTGAAGAGACAGAGAAGTATGGCCTAAAAGAGGGAGCAGATCAAGGTGGCAGTGGGAGAACTGAGCGACAAAGAGATACCCAGCCTAATAGCCAAGGAGCTAGCCAACTTAACAGATTCAGAATTCAAAATGTTGGTGATTAAGATGCTCACAGACTTCACAATATGCTTAAATACAACAAACACAGAAAGGAAGAAGTGAAGGCTAGGCTGTGTGAAACAAAGAAAAATCCACACAAAGCCAAGGGTGAAGGAAAGGAAACTGGGGTTCAAATCAATGATTTGTAACATAAGGAAGAAATAAACAATCAACCAATACAGAAAGAGGGAATGAGAATTGAAAAAAATGAGGAGAGGCATAGGAACCTCTGGGACATCTTTAAATGTGCCAATATCTGAAGCATAGGGATGTCAGCAGGAGAAGAGGGAAGAGCAAGAAATTGTAAACTTATTTGAAAAAATAATGAAGGAAAACTTCCTTAATTTGGCGAAGGAAAGAGACAAAGTCCAGGAAGCACAGAGAGTCCTAAACAAACTAGACCCAGGGAGGACCACACCAAAACACATCATAATTAAAACACGAAAGGTTAAAGACAAAGACAGAATCTTAAAAGCAGCAAGAGAAAATAAAAAGTTACCTACAAAGGAGTTCGTGTACGATTCTCAGCTAATTTTTCAAAAGAAACTTTGCAAACAAAAAGGGCCTGGCAAGAGGTCTTCAAAGTGATGGAAAGCAAGGATCTACAACCAAGATTACTCTATCCAGCAAAGCTATCATTTAGAGTGGAAGGGCAGATAAAGTGCTTCCCAGACAAGGTAAAGCTAAAGGAGTTCATCATCACCAAGCCCTTATTATATGTAATGTTAAAGGGACGTACTTAATCAAAAGAGGATCAAAATTATGAACATTAAAAAGATAACAAACTCACAATTATCAACAAAATCTAAAAAATAAAAACTAAGCAGACGACCAGAGAGGGAAGAAAATCGAAGATATGGGAAGCATTTGGAAGGATGTCAGCTGGGAGGGGGAGGAGGAAGAAGAGGGGAAAGGTGCAGGGGTAAAAAAGAATAGTTGATGGGTGCAGAATATAGGCAGGGGAATGTTAAGAATAGTACAGGAAAGGGTAAAGCCAAAGAACTCACATGCATGACCCATAGACATGAACTAAAGGGGGTGGGATTGCTGGAGAGAGGGGGTGCTGGGCACAGGGGAGCAAAGGGAAAAGAAATTGGACCTATGTAACAGTATAATCAATACAAACTGTAAAAAAAGGATGTTTGAATAGACAACTGAGGGCCCTATTGATATTATTTCTGTAATATCCCTGTGGTTATTATTTATATTTTACTTTTCATTCCACTGCTTTTATTCTTAGTTCAGGCTCTTGTTGTCTTTGATATGGAGTCCTGTAATTGTCTCCTGATTGCCTTCATTGTCTGTTTTTTGGTAATCTACTCTTATCTGTTGCTTTCAGATATACTTCCTCAGCACAGTCCTATTTTTGTCACAGCACTCCTTAAAAACTTCAGTGACTCCTTGTTACCAGCCAAATAAAGTAAAAATTCCTGTTTGATTTTCAAGCTCTTCTGTGATTTAACCCTAAATAATCTTTTGATCTTTATGCCTCCTTTTTTTCTGTTTTCCAGGTAGATTGTTTCTTTCCTGCCTCACATAGTTATTCATTTATTTAACTAATGTTTACTGAGTGTTTACTCTGTACCAGATATTCTGCTAGGTACTGGAGAGATAATTGAAAAAGTGATAGTCTCAGTTCTCTCAGAACTTAAAATGTAGTTGATGAGAGAAATGTTTAATAAATAATTACACATGATTATTTCATTCCAGTTATGAAGGCATATGCTCCCCTCACCTCTTTAAAAATAAAATGAAGCCTACCATAATTTACATACTCTACAGCTGTCTTTAGAACCCGACTCAAATGCCCCTTCCTTGATGATGTCTTTATCACAGTGGCAAGTTATCCTTCAAGCTCTGGTTCTACTTTACTTGTATCTTCTCATGACTCACTTCATTTTTTTTTTTTTTTTTTTTGCTTTCTGTTACGTGTGAATATTCTTTCTCATACAAGTTATTTAAATTGTTAATGTGAAATATGAACCATTGGCAAGTCAATCTTGAATTTTTCAGTATGTTTCTCAGTGCAAGTTGGTTGCATTAAGTAAGTTGTATTATGGACCAATTCTCATAAATTTTATTCTTAGTACTTTTTAAAGGAATTATTAGACTTTTTTGGGACAAATCTAATAGTATTAGGAAATTGAAATTTCAATTAAGTTTGTCCATAGTCGCATTATTAAGTTTAGTTTAATTACTGGATTTTAAGAGAATAATTTTAAAATTTCTTTTATTTACTACATTATCTCATTTAATCTTCACAATGGACTATCTGGGTAGTGAGGAATCTATTAATGCAGATTTTTGCAGTGTAGAGAAAGCAGAAGAGTGTGATTTAAATATAAAATGTGGAAAGAACATCTGAATAGTCTTCCTAGAGTCAGGATTCTTGAGTTTATCAGTTTGGCCAATTTCTCTACTAACTTTTCCTCCTTCTACATTTGAATAACCCAAATCTAATGTTAGTATCTTGTTTATTTTATCATATGAAATACACTTGTTTAATGATATTAACAATAATTGTGGTAACCAGTGTTATTTAAGTCATTATGTTTTTAGTGGCTATGCACTTTCAACTGCCTATACTGTCTCTTTTCTTCTCTTTAGATTTTATAATAGGAGCAATCAGATAATGAGAGGTATTGTTATGCCTGCATTGGAGGGCCATAATTTTCTGCATGGAATTGACTCCTGCAAGTAGGGAGCCTACAATATTGATCTCATTAACTCTATGCGATTACCACTCATGTAGTCTAACTACATAGGTAGACCCATACAATTCACGTGGCTTTACTTTTTTTAAATGTAGCTCCAGGGTATTGACTTTAAGTATTGAGTCTCAAATAATTAAAGGATAATTATATTTTGATGTCTATTTAAAAAACCCAAGTCTATAATATTTCCTACTTGATAAAATAGCAACGTAAGCTACTGAAGTATTATTTTTACAGGCCTGTTTACTTTTAGTTTAATGTAAGTGGTTTAGATATTTTGGGTGCCAAATGAAGTTGGCACTGGAGCAGCCGTTATCTATTGCTGATCCCTGTGGACCAGCATTTCAGCTATGTTGGTACTTATTTATCACCAGAAATCAAAGGAGGTCCAGTGACAATGTGCTTTTGCTTTTATGTAGGTTGTGGCACTTTTGCTCTCTCTCTATCATATCTGTACCATTAGAACAGTACACTTTTTCAGGACATTTAAACAATCTTTAATTAGATACAGCGTACAGTGAAGTACATGAATCTTGTATACAACTCAGTGAACCCAGATCATGATAGAGAACAATTTTAACATTAAGAAAGCTTCCTTATGCTTTTTCCTAGTCACTGGGCAACCCTTGACTATTGTGACTTCTTTTTTTTTTTTTTTTTTAATAGACATTTTTTTTTTAAAGATTTTATTTATTTGTAGAAAGGGGAAGGAAGGGAGAGAAGGAGAGAAACATCAATGTGCGGTTGCCTTTCATGCTCCACCAACTGGGGACCTGGCCTGCAACCCAGCCAAGGGCCCTGATTGGGAATCAAACCAGTGACCCTTTGGTTCACAGGCTGGTACTCAATCCACTAAGCCACACCAGCCAAGGCATGACTTCTATCTTCATATTAATTTGACTTAGTTTGTTTTTGGAATTCACACAGATGGAATGCAGTCACTGTGGGCCAGTTCGCTGCAGTCAGATGTTGGCTGTGTCTATGATCACATGAAGGCTCAGCTGGGTTTGTTGACCAAGATGGCTTACTTGCATGGCTGTCAGCAGATGCTGGTGTGGGGTGGGGGGTGGGAGATGATGTCCTCATCTAAGCTATCAATTGGAGTGCTTACCCATGGGATTCTAACGGTACAATGTGAGACTAGTTGGATTTCCTATGTGATCCAGAATGAACATCTCAAGGGACACAGAACCTGTATGGCCTTTTTTGACCTAGCCTCAAATCATACACTGTGACCTCTGCTTTATTCTCATGATTACAAGCAACTTATTAAAGCTGATTCAGAGTCAAGACAAGGGCACAGAGAGGCTTCCTCTTGGTGGGAGGAGTGTAAAACAATTTGCAGATGTGTTTCAACCCCCTCTCCCCAGTTACCATAATACACATTTTTTAAATGATTATAATGTATCAGGTATTTTTGATATGCATTTTACATGAATTCCTTTATTCCTCACCACAACTTTATTATTATTATTACTATTATTATTATTTTATAACCATTTTGCTGGTAAGGAAGTAACTTGGAGAGGTTAAGTAACTTGCCCAGTTACACAACTAATAAGTGATGGAGTCTAGACTCATACTAAGTTCTCTTTGACTTCAGAGTCCACAGGCTTAACCATTGCTAAACTGGCAACTTATTTTAAGCAGAACAGAATCAAGTTTTAGGTAACTCATTCCCGGAAGCAGGGAGAGTAATTAGGAAGCTATTACTTTCAGGTGCTTGTTTTATCTATTTTTACCCAAGACAACAACAGAAGGAGTGGAAAAGTAGGAAGGAGAAGGAGTATGCATTATTATATATCTGCAGAAAAAATATAAATTTTTAGGTCAGATAGAATTTCAGTGGGTCTAATGATTTTCAATGACTGTTTGTTTTTGGTTAAAATTACTGGCCATCTTTACTCCTGATCTACAATAATTTATTATGTGTTCATCTCAGGGGTCACACAGATCCCTAGGCCTGCTGCATGGCTAGTTTGTGCTTTTGACAATTTAAAGGTAGAATAAAAGTTATTAGGTGTCTTCTCCTCTTCACCAAAGGCATATTTTTCAGCTACTTATTAGACTTGAGAAAGATTTGAGGTGTGGGAAACTCTGAGGTTCCTGGAGCTTGCTCTTGCCATACCCATTAATGTACGCATTCTCCAAGTCCGCTCCAACACCAGGCGTTGGCTAGTGCTCGCAGAGGTGATGTAGCCTTCAAAGCCTACACTTTTTACTAGGTGCCACTTGACAGAAAAAGTGTGTAGACCTCTGTTCTATAGGATGCGAGACCTCTTTAGATTAGCCTGTTGAATATGTGAGATGCTTACTGCAGGTCAGGGCACAGTTGTGAGGCAGACTGGGCACATGTGTCATCCTATGTCTTAGAAGCAAAGGTCAACGATTATGTCAATTATCTGCATATCACGGGTCTAAAAAAAACAGAGGTTCAGAGGGGTCTTAAAGAGATTCCAGCAAATCTGGTAGAACTACCATTTTAGGATGAGGCCAGTTACTCTGTGTCCTTGTTTTGTACTATGGGTTGGAGGTTCATGGGTTTGGGTCACCAGGTTATTATTGATAACCAGAGATTGCAAGTGAGAGGCTAGTATGTAACTCTTATCTCCCACCAAGGTAGGAATAGATATCTGCAGGTTATCCTTCATGGACTCTGCCTGGTTTTCTTTTTCTGGAAAGCCTTAGAAATATTTCTGTTCTGTTTTGGTTTGTTTTTAGCCTCTTTATGCTGGTTTTAAACATTGTTACATTTAGTGCCTTGTTGTATCTGGGAGATATATTGGTTTCATTTACTCACAAGCCTTATTTAGGACATTGTTGTTTCAGCCACAGGACTGACCCAAATGTTCACACACATGGCATTTGGAGAGATGCCTTGAGGCACTGTGGGAGCATAGATCAAGTTATGTGTGACACGCTCACCTCCGGTCGTGTCCTCAAGCTTCTTTCAGAGGAAATGTACTTCCTTTCCAATTATTTTGCTTTTATTTTCTGCAGTCTTGGAACTGTGGTTATGCATTTACTGATGTTACAAGGGATAATTTTCTCAGACAACCATGAATGTTGTCAACGAAGGTACTTCTTAATGATGTGCTAAAAGGCATTTTTTATTGTGTGTAATTAAAAGAAATTAAAGTAATTTAAATATGCAATAAAAGACAATTTTATTAACTGTCCATTTGATTCACTTTTCCTAGGCATAGAAAAAATTAAGTGAAATAATGTTGTGAATCTCCTTTTACAAAGAAGAAAGCTATGTATGTATTTTGTCACATAATTTATGTTTTACAAGTAACTAATTTTATTCTTTTAAACATGAGCATTAAATAAGGACAATGACAGTTGAATTGTTTTTCTACATCTCATTGTTGAATGAAAAAATAACTTGTGCTGGTGAATACATAATAGTGTACAGAAGATGGGTTGTGGAATTGTGCAGCTGAAACATGTATAATTTTGTTAACCAGTCGCTCCAATACACTTAATAAAAAGAAAAAAAAAATTAAATCTTGTTTGTTTTCAGTTGAATTGATCCTGATGAAATTATGCTCATGTATCACTTCCACTTCTTGTGAAAATATTTGTATTCCAGTGAACCGGTGGCAGTGGGACACCTGAAAGAATGATGGTGTGAACCTGCACATGCAGTAGCTTTCCTCTGGTTCTATAATGAATGCATGTCCCCAAACAGCGGCTGTCATTTAAGAAAAAGGTGGTTTAAGGAAAAATAAGGTGTATATATTAATTAACTCAATATGGGAATTATTTACAAATGTGTACACATATCAGATCATCATGCTTTACACTTTAACTCTATGACAATTGTATTCATCAGGTATACCTCAATAAAGCTGAAAGAAAAAATGGTGGCCTTTAGATTTGAAAGAAGGCAGGCGTATTTTACCAGGGGATATACATTTTTACTATCATTGAGTAATGGGAATGAGATGTCTTCTGTACCTTAAGCTCATCATCTCTACCAGCCTCTATGGGTTTTTCATTCATACTTAATAAGCGTGATGGCTCATTCCGACCATCTAGTCAGAAAATAAAGGCTGCTTGAATCCCAAGAATAAGCAGTTGATCTTTAGTTTTTGTTACGTTCATCAATCACCAGCCTGGCCTTAGGGGCAATACTGGCAACTGACTGGAACTTAGGTCTTACAAAAGTGTGGTTGTGTGACTGAGGGGCAGATAGAAAGACGACAAGAAACATAGTACCTTCAAAATGGGGAAGAAAGGGAAGAGTCTGGAGCCTGTGTAGCCCTTGAGGACGGATGTTTAGCAGAAAGTCAATAGGTGACCATTTGGGATGTGTGTTACTTAAGGTTCTCCAGAAAAACAGAACCAATGGGACAATATATATCTATGTATCCATGTGAAATTATAGTTTTATAAAAATACATCTACTGAGTTAAGCAGCTAAAAATCTACTCAAATGTGAGCTGTAACTGGAGAACGTTTTTGTATCTGAAAAATTAAGCTTGGCTTAGAGCCAGCTCTACTACAGAAAGAAAAGAGGGCCTGTTAGGTGACAGTTTTGTATTTTAACTTTCTATTAGCTTTTCCAAAACAAATATTTTGTTTTATTATAGTTTGTGAGTAAAGTCAGTTGTTTGAAATCATTGACCTTTCTTCTCAATGGGCTGATCAGCCTTGCCTAACCAGGACACTCTTTTGCAAACTTTAGCCTTGATTCATCCGGTGTGGGAGAAATGTTTGTAGGCCCAGCTCTAATGTAGGATGAAGAAGGGCAGACTTGGAGCCAAGAGTGAATAAATTGGTAATTAACGTAATATCCCAGAACCAATATTTATTTCAGTTTTTTGGCTTGAGATTTCTAGATCGTGTAGGTACGATACATTTAAAGTTAAAAGATTTGAGGGGAGGTCATAGTTAAGAATTCACAGGTCTACTGATGGACACTTGGTCTGCTTCCTTCCATATCTTGGCTATTGTAAAGAGTGCTGCAGTGAACATAGAGACGCTTATGTTCTCTGGAATTAGTGTTTCAGGTTCCTTAGGATATGTTCCCGGCAGTGGAATCATTGGGTCATAAGGCAGTTCCATTTAGATGAGTGGATAAAAAAGCTGTGGTACGTTCCATGAAAAGAAGGATATCTTACCCTTTGTGACAGGATGGATGGACCTGGAGAGCATTAAGTGAACTAAGTTAGAGAAAGGCAAGTACCATAAGATTTCACTCATATGTGGAATCTAATGAACAAAATGAACTGATAAGCAAAATAGAGGCTCAGAGAGCAGGTGACAGCTGTCAGGTAGGGGTGTGTTGGAGGGGCTGGCTTCGGGGAGTGGAGGGATTGAGCAAAAAAGAAAAAAGGGGAAAACTCTTGGGCACGGACAACAGTGTGGTGATTGCTTGGGGGAGGTGTAGCAGGGTATGGGGCATAAATGATGGAAGGAGACTTGACTTGGGGTGGTGAACACACAGTGTACAGATGACATGCTGTGGAATTGTGCACCAGAAACCTGTATCATTTAGTTAACCAGTGTCACCCCAATCAATTCAATAAAAAGGAAAATAAAAAAGAATTCTCAGAGAAACCTTTTCATATTTCCCAGAGCTGAGGCGGGTTGTTTTTTTCATCTTGTATGCTAATGATACCTAAGCAGGTAGTCTTCTGAAGGTACCAGCTTTCTCTAGATGTTTGGATCTCATCTGTGTATATCAAAGGCTATAAGCTCACTGCTTACCTTACTGGAAAACCTCCCAAGGTGATTGCAGGGAAGTTCTGGTTAGCAATTGCATCTTTGTTTTTGCTCCCCAGGGGCTTCATTTATGTTCTTTTGAACTTCTAGCTCCAGTTTTCTATCCACACAAGGCATTATTTCTTTTCCGTGCCCTCTTTCGGCATCAGTATGTCTTCCCACAGCCATCTTCCCACTCTTTGTTGTGTCTTTCAGTGCTGTTGATTCATTCTAGGTGCTGAGGATACAACCAGGAGAAAAAAATTTCATGTTCTCACAGAGCTTATGTTTTATAAAGGGGAAAGAAAAATAACAAACAAATGTATGCCATATCAGGTGATATACATTCTATGCAGAAGAATGATCAGGGATAATGAAACAAAGTAATGAAGTGCACTTTGCTTAGAGAAGTCAGATGAGGCCTTGCCGATAGAGTAGTTGGTAGGATAATGTCAAAGAGAAGGGTATTAATGATACTTTTGTACAAGGAGCAGCTTATCTTGGTGTCCTAAGTAGTGTGAACTCTTAAGCTGAGCTAGACATTGAATATTGATGCAACATCTAAAATATTAATGTAAGGTTAAAAAGATAATGGGTTCGATTCCCAGCCAAGGCACATAACCAGGTTGCAAGCCAGGTCTCCAGCCAGGTCCGTAGCTGGAGGCAGGTGAAAGGCAACCATACATGGATGTCTGTCTCCCTCTCTGCCTCTCTCCCTACCCCGCTCTCTGAGAATAATAAACAAAATCTTTTTAAAAATGGGGAAACACCTGGAAGACAATTCCTTGAGTACTGTCAGTCTTTCCTATTCCCTACTATGAATGCTGCCAATGTATAATAATAAATGAATCTGTAATACACCATGCGGTACCTCTGATGTGCATTATAAACTCATCTTTTTCCAATGCCTTGTTGCTCCTCCTGCATGCACAGACCCTGCCTGGCCTGCCACCGTCCATCTGGTTGCTTATGGCACTTGATTGTTTCCTCCATTCAGTGCACCCCTAAGCCCTTGCTTGTGTTAGGCACTGAGAATCAAGGCAGGGACTGGGGTAAGGGAAGCGAGGCCCTTGCTTTGGGTAACAGGGTGGCAGAAACTCAGTAACTGAAGTGAAGGTTGAAACGCAATATTTTAAAATATCAGGATGTCTACAAAAATATCTATGATGAACGAAGTATCAGATTTTTAAGCGCAGAAGGGACTCAAACTTGCAGTGGCTCATCTTAGTTCTGTCCCTGCTGACGATAGAAGGGGAATACGCCTTGATGTCTGCTCACAATGAGTTTTACCATAGAGGGAGAGAGACGTGGGAATAACTAAGCACAAAAATAAAAGCCCACTAAGGTACAAATAAAGTATGGGGCTCAAAGGAGATGTTTCTCTTTAGAGGACATAGGGATTAGGAAGGACCCTGAGTCATTCTAGATGTCTCTTTTTCCCCTACTTTGACTAAGCATTAACCTCGTTCCAAAATCCCTCTTGCATATGTCCCTGCTTATTCTCTATTCCCATAATTAATGCTGTTTCCTTAGCTCTTTATTTTTCTTCTGGATTCCTCCTAATTGGCCTAATGTTAGAAAGGCTTTGTTAAGACACAACTCTGGTCATGAGCCTCACCTATTTATAATCCTTCAATAATTACCAGGCACCTTCACTATAAAAGCCTTGCATCTAAAATATTTAATGATCCCACCTCTGCCTTGATCTTGGCATTCTCCCATGGATTTAGGCTTACCAAACTCTGTGGTTCTCCAAATGGCTTTGCATACACCACCTTCCCTTCCTCCTCACTCTAACTCCTAGTCATACATCAGTAATCAGAATAGACATTGCCTCCCAGGGCTGTGGTTTACATGTCTGTATCTTTTTATGCATGACACATAAAAGCAGTTAGGATATCTAAAATAGCTCAGTCGACCTTGATGAGAGAAAGTATGTGTTCTCTGTCACTGCTACCATGGCTATTCTGTTCACCAGTTCACTGTGTAAGCACTGAAGTGGCCAGGGAGAGGGGCTGGCTGACCTCCATTGGGCGGGTTGTCCTTCTGCCTGGTTCAGTGCTGATTCTGCGGTGGACACTGTTGGGTACTTACACTTTTTGTCCGCTTCTATAGTCATCCATATGCCTTTTATTTCAGACCTCCTTGGATCTGACCATCCATTATGGTTCCTTCCAGGCCCCTGCTCAATTAACAGGCTCCTGATCAATTAGCAGAGCCATTAGCCACTGCCCGAGAACTCATATGCACCCTTACCTCAAACCACTTCTCTCACATGAACTTGATGAAGCTCTTGCCTGATGGTAGAAATTCCTTTCACCACTGTCCCTTACAACAGTGCTATTCAAACTGACTATGTGAAGGACCTCTTTTGTTGTTGTTGCTTTCATTATGATTGAAAATTACACAGTTTTTGAAATTATAGTTAAGAGTTGTAAAATATAAAACCTCACTCTCTTTTTCTCCTTGTTTTTCTACCTTGTTGTGGGACGATGAAGTTTGTGGACTGGCTCCCTTTACAGCAGCAGTGCAGCGGTTCCCTCCTGCCTGGGGCTACAGTGTGATTGCAGTTTTTGTCTTGCACCAGCGTATTGAGCTGACCCATCCATGAGCTGCATGGTTTTGGCAGGAGCCAGGCTTAGGGAGTTGCACAAATACATGCTTGTTATTTCGCCTGGCCTCCGTGTTTCCTGATTCGTTATCTGGGCCAGGAGAATGGGGAAGCTATCCGGAGGCATCTGTTGTCCCTTTCTATCATGATGACTGTCTTTTACAGGTCAAAAAGCGTGTGTGTGTGTTCTGGCTGCTGCTAAGTATATCCACCACAATGACTTACTCAGGGGGAAGGTGCATGACCAGGTGGTGAGTCTATAGACACATTGGGCCAGGACTTCATATGCTTCCACTGTACCTGGGAGACCATGAAGTTCCCGGTGTCAGCGTAGAGTCTATATCCAACAGTCCCTGGAATGAGTAGGTATTACTTTCACCAGTGTTGACGTACTCAGGCGAATGGCCACACTGTGCCTTGGAGAATGATGAGAGAAACATTGACCTTTGTTTTGCTCAGGAGAACTCAGCCTGCCCCTTACATGGATGGGTTCTATGTCTCTGAACTGGCTTACATCTGGAAACTACACTCCAGTTCTTGTTTTTGTTTTAGGCCACGTAAGTCAAGAGACAGCCTCCTTCGCTGCTTGCTATGGATTGAATTTTGTCCCCTCCCCAAATGCATATCTTTTTATGAAAAGAATTTATTTACTTTTAGAAGGAGGGGAAGAGTGGAGGAGATAGCGAAAAACATTAATGTGTGAGAGACACATTGATTGGTCCCCTCCCACACGCTCCCACCCAGGGAATCTAGGCCCCAATCCAGGCATGTGCCCTGAGCAGGAAACAAGCCAGTGAGCCTTTGGTTTGCAACCCAGCATTCAGTCTACTGAGCCACACCAGCCAGGGCCCAAATTCATACCTTGAAGTACTAAAACCCAGTACTTCAGAATGTGACCTTATTTAGAAAATAAAGTCATTGCAGATATAATGAATTAAGATGAGGACATCCTGGAATAGGCTGGGCTGCTAATCCAGTATGACTGGTGTTCTTATGAAAAGGAGAAGTTTGGACACAGAAAACAAACAGGGAAAATGCTGTGTGAAGATGTAGACATGGATCAGAGTGATGATTCTACTAGCCAATGAATGTTAAAGATTGCAAACAAACCTCCAGAAGCTAAGAGAGAATCGTGGAACAGATTCTTGCAGCCCCAGAAGGAACCAGCCCTGCTGACACCTTGATCTTGGACTTCTAGCCTCCGGAACTGTGAGCTTGTGGTACTTTGTTGTAGCAGCCCTAGTAATCAAATATACTACCCATTTCTTTCCCTGCAAAACACAATGCTAATGATTCATTAGTCACAGCTACAGATCTTTGCAGGTCCAAGTTCTCTGATTGCTTCTTTGACCTCAAAAGAAGAGCAAATATACTCATCTAGTTTCTAATAGTTAAGTGCTACCTCTGGGGCCAGCTCTTTTGAAATACTGTCACCCCCATTGTCCTCCCATCAATGTTTGAGGATGCCCTTAAAGGTTCCCTGCTAGAAGTTAAATTCTGAGTCAGAGGAGTGTCTCCCTATTGATGCACCTTCTTCTCTCTAGCATCTTGCCCCGGCCTCAGTTTAACACCCTCACAATACACTTTTGTACATGTGCCTCCAGTTCTTGATGACACATCAGGCAGGCTCAGCAGCTTTTTTGGTGCATACATTGGTTCTTCTCATAGCAGGGATTGGCCTTCAGAATTGGAGCCATTATGTGTAGAATTTGACCCTAGTTTTTGGTCTAGAGGCAATGAGGGGGGTGCAGAAGACGGCGTCTTCCTCAGGTGTGGCCATTGCAAAGTCTCCAGGCTTCTGAAGGTTGCTAGTGCATATAAAAGAGAAGGGAAGGGATCCTTCCAGCCCCGAGGATCAGTGGAATTGAGAGTTTGTGATGACCCGACTGTCACCATCCCCTGTTTCACTATCCTACCCCGTTCCTATCAGAGCCCTAATTACAGCACTGGAGGCCTGCTGGGGCAGCACAGTTTCTTTGAACTCAGCTACTCGGTTGACTCTTTGACCTGATTTTAAGTATTGTCTCCTCTCTGGGTAGAGGAGATAAGGTTCACTTAAATGCTGATTTAATGGTTTTTCCAATACCATTTTTATTACCAATCAGAGAAATGAGTTTCTCTGATTTCTACAGTATGCCCTAAATAAACAGATGGCTTACCCAAGCCTGCCAGTTCCATACTTCAAAGCTTTGAGTTGTTAACTCCAAAATCTTTATAGTTGTGATTGGCCCCTATCTTTCAAGTGTTAGAGCTATTGTATAAACTTGTCCTTCATTCCTTTCTCCCATACCACATTCCAGTCCACCCCAGGTAAAAGTTGCAGTGATTGTACTGCTGTTACATATTATGGGTTATCACCACTCAGCGATCATTAGAAATTGAATCCTTGATTACCCCTTAACCAGCAAGTGATAAAATTCTGGAGTTCCATTCTGAGGGTCTAGTTTCCAATATCATTTTGATTACCAACAGTTTGGGTGAGTGCTTTCTCCAAAAGCAGGCCCTGAAATAAGGATTGCAGTGCAGGGACTATGTTTGTGAGGTAACCTCAGGAAGCCTTGGTAGGAAGTGGGGAAAGAGTTGTGGGTCCTTTAGGTGGGAAACTGTTGGCATCACCGTGACTATCCACAGCTATGACAAGGGAACTCAGAAAGGTGTGGGCATTAACAGTCTCCTACATGGCCTACTATGGTGGCTATAAAGAGTACAGATGTAAGACAAAAGCATAAAAACTAGCACACAATAAGCACTCAATAAATTTAGCTATTATTTTGTTGGTGCTTAATTATAATACAATTATAAATGTATTATATAATTGTCTAATTAAAACAATTACATTTGTTTTACTTGCTTTCACACTATGCAAGGATTCATTTCTAGATGCTTTTTTGTTTTTGTTTTTGTTTTTTTGGTTTTTTTTCATTTGTGGATGCTTTTAATTAGAAGATTCTCCTAATATATTTGAAATATGATTTGACTTGTGAATATTTCTAACTGGCCAAAATATATCTGTTTGTTAAGCAAGGTACGTAAGTCTCAACCTGTGATTAAACTAGTGCAATGAGATGATGACTGGCCTTTAGTTGGTCTTGGTGACTTGTGTATGTCCAGCATTTGGGTCCCACAGTGCAGTTAGTTTGAAGCTCTTCTCTTCACCCAGTTTTTGTAGTCTTCTTCACTTCTTGTTAACATGAGGAAAGAAAATGAAAATTTCTGTTCTCTATTTCAGAAGAAACTATGTTACTTATGGATATCTTAAGCCTCAGGAAAATCCTTAGTTAAGGTGCAAATGGTAATTATAACTCTCTCTCAGAGGATCCGTCTATTGTACTAGTGAAACAAAGACATAAATTTAGAACACAAAATATGAGTTCTGTTTTTGAATTATTCTGTTTCTATTTCTGTTTGAGTTCATCATTTATCATCAGCTAGATTGTGGAAATGAAATTAAAAAAATAAAATTTTCAAAGGAGCCTTTTACTTTTTATTTATTTTTTATTATATGTTATTGATTATGCTACAGCTGTCCTGATTTTTCTCCCCATGCCCCCCTCCACCCATATACCTGACTCCCCCACCATTGCTCAGGCATGGGTCCTGTGTATAGGTTCTTTGGCTACTTCAAAGGAGTACTTGAAGGCAAAGAATGTAAGGTACAATATTAATAATTTTATAGTTGAAACTTTTCAGAAGGAGATGCAAGTTAAGGAAAGAATGAGTGGTAAAGGATTCTAAAAAAAATAAAGGTTAGCCCTGGCTGGTAGCACAGTGGATAAGGTACCAGCCTGCGAACCCAAAGGTCGCTGGTTCGATTCCCAGCCAGGGCACAGAACCAGGTTGCAAGCCAGGTCTCCAGCCAGCTCTGTAGCTGGAGGCAGGTAAAAGGCAACCAAATGTTGATGTTTCTCTCCCTCTCTGCTTCTCTCCCTTCTCTCTCTGTGCAAATAATAAATAAAATCTTAAAAAAAAATAAAGGTCATGGAATTAAAAAGTTTATATTAATACTTCATTTGGATAATGTATGTAGTTATAGAATAATAATAGATGATAAGTTGCTGGGACAGTTAATAAAATAGTAATTTGGGTCACCAAGAGGGAAATAAATTGAACTGTGGAAGACAGCAAAAGTTGATCATAAACAACTCACTCCAAACTAGTATCTTTGTGATATCCAGGCAAGCTCAATGAATAAAGAAATTGAATCAGCTTAGTATATAGAAAATGTTTATTACCTTTTTAAAAAAGATTTTATTTATTATATTTAGAGAGTGGGGAAGGGAGAGAGGAAGAGAGGGAGAGAAACATCAATGTATGGTTGCCTTTTTCACCTGCCTCCATCTACCGACTTGGCTAGAGACCTGGCTTGCAACCTGGTTATGTGCCCTGGCTGGGAATCGAACCTGCGACCTTTGGGTTTGTAGGCTGGTGCTTTATCCACTGTGACACCAGCTAGGGCTGTTTATTACTTTTATCTGATACATTAGAGATAGTGCCACATAACATTTCGTGAACAAAGGAGAGAAAGGTTAATTATAGGAATAACGAATCATATATAGAAATAATGGGTTAAAACAGAAATAATAGTGATAGAAAATTTGAATATATGGATAGTTTTAATTAATATTCTAACAAAAATTGAATTAAAATATTTAATGTCATTTATGTATTTAAATTGATTTCCTCAGTTTAAGTCATTATATTAAGATACTATTGTTAAAAAGAAGGGAGCCATCCTCAGCTGGTATGGCTCAGTTGATTGGACCTCATTCCTTGAACCAAAAGGTTGCTGGTTCGATTCCTGGTTGGGGCACCTGCCTGGGCATGCAGTCAGTGATGTTTCTCTCTCACACTGAAGTTTCTTGCCCTCCCTTTCTCTCTCCCTTACCCTCTCTAGAATAAAAAATAAAATAAAATATTAAAAAAAGAAGGGAGTCCTTGTCTTTTAAGCATATGTAATGAAATATTTACAAAATTGTTTTGATATCAGGGATTTCTTTCAAAGTGGAGGAGTATATAGATTAAACAGAATTGCCCACGAGTTGGTGATTTTTGAAGATGGGTGATGGGTACATGTTGTACTATTCTGTTTACTTTTGAATAAGCTTAACTTTCTTCACAACAAGTTAATCATGCCGTATAGTGCTAATTTGTAGTATGAAACTGCATAAATAAATTTTAATTACACTTTCTTTTTCAGTTATAGTTAATATTTTCACAATTTAGTAACAATAAGAGTCACAAAGACATAGGGAAAGAAATAAATCATTTCTTTTGGCAAAGTTGTAGGTAGAAGACTAATGTAAAGCATTTCATGAACTAAATGGATTTTTAAGCCAAAAGGACCTGGAAAACTCTTGGGTCCAAATTCTAAATTTGTGGACAAAGCTACTGGAAGTTGGCTGGCTTGATTAGTTTGTTTCGTGACGCCGACAGGGTCTCGGTGTCAGCCGTGGCTTTGGGATTTTCTCCCGCTACATCAGATGTCTGTTCACAAAGGTAGAGTAAGGTTCTTTTAGCTCGTTGAGACTCAGTTTGCCGGTCCAGGGAGACAGCTGAAGTGGCAGCCATCTGCAGAGATCAGGCTTCAAACCATAGCTTTGCAGCTTTCTAGCTGTGAAAGCTGAATGGTTTCTTTTACCACCCCAGGTGTCAGTTTTCTCATGCATAACTTGGAGAAAATAATACTTCCCGTTGTGTGGGTTAAAAGAAATAATGTACGCTTAATAGTTAGTAATAGAACCTACATCCTAGAGCAGGGATGTCAGACTCATTTTCCCTGGGGGCCACATCAGCCTCATGGTTGCCTTCAAAGGGCCGGATGTAATTTTAGGACTGAATAAATGCAACTTCTCCTGAACAGTTAAGTGAAACAAGGTACTGGGCTGAGAGGGCTGGACCTGATAAAATAAGGTGAAGGGCCAGATATGACCCTAGGGCCTTGTGTTCTAGAGACTTCGTGTGGCTTAAATGACATTATGTATTTTTAGGAAATTGTTGGCACATAGTATGCACCCAGTGAATACCGTTATTATTGTGGCTATTATTTCCATCTTCATACTCTAAAGGCAGTGAGGAATCAAACATGTTATTTATTTAAATATTTTCTTATTTTTCAATTACAGTTTATATTCAGTATTATTTTGTATTTGTTTCAGGTGTACATCACGGCAGTGAGGCAATCATATACTTTATGAAGTGTCCCCCTGATATTTCTAGTACCCACTTGGGACTATTTCTAGTTATTAAAATGTTATTAGCTATACTTCCCATGCTGCACTTTATGTCCCTATGGCTATCTTGTAACTGCCAGTCTTGATGTGGCTTCTGTATATCTTCAGTTGTAAGACTTATGTTTAGCTGGTGTTCAGATGGTTATGCAGCTGGATTGTTCTGTAACCTTAGTTGGAATTTCCCTATTCTGGACTGCCTCCTTTCATGCAGCATATGTTTTCAGAGTTCCCGACATTGTTGTATGTGTTAGTACTGCATTTCTTTCTATTGCCAAGTTATATCCCACTTTTTGAATGTTTTTTGAGTTACTTTACATTTCCTTGTCTTCCTATTCTGCTCTATTCTGGGTGAATGGGAGAATTCCACACTTTTATTCAGGGATTGTAATTGTAGTCTGAATCATTTACAGTAGCCAATTGTGATTTACCATGAGAAGCAGAGATGAAGGAGAGAAGAAGGACAGAAAAAGTAAGGCAATTAAGACATGGGAAGAAAGAGAAAGGAGAGGCAAAGGGAGTATTTTAGCAGAGGCTGAATGTGCATTAGGGATTCTCTTGGAAATTCTAGCAGTTAGGTGAGAGGTTGGCGTTAGCTCCTTAACATCTTGAAAAGTTAAAAATTTATTGAATTATACTTTAATTTAGTCATGTTTGCTACATTTTTTGAGCCTTAGCACAGATTTTGTTCCTAGTTGACATAGAAGAAATAAAATTCTCAGGAATTTAATTCTACATCCATTGATCTGCAAAATTTTCACTTCTATCCCTTTACAAGTTACGTTATTTTTTAATAATTTGGAGAGTGTGAGAAAGATATTATAGTGATTTCAATTTTCAGGGTTATAACTTTACTCTTTGCTACACTTTTAGCTAGGATGGTAGGTTAGTACCAGCAGCCTTTGTTAATTTGAACTTTAAAGGAACCATAACTTTTTAACACATCACTGAATTCCCCCTAGGACTTTCAAGTCTAAAATTCGATGATTTTTATATTATGTTGCTTTACTTGTTATTCTTTTGGGTGAGCTTTAAGGCTAACACCCTATTAACTAACAAGGTATATATAAGAACAATCAGGTTTTTAAAGCTTCCTTTTAAGAATGTCTAGAGAGAAAAGAAAAATTATTGCCAAGAGGCACCAAAGGCAAAAAGGAAGCTTTCACCTACCCTCTTGTTAAAACTAACATCTTATTTAAAAAAAAACCAAAATAAAATAGCAAAAGAACACCATTTTAAATGTTACTGCCTTCCATTTAACTTCTTGGTTAGTGAAAAGTGTCCCTCCATGCTGATGGTTGTGAGGATGTCACAGATTAAACACAGAACACATTAAACTTTTCTTTGGTATAGTTGGGACAGTAAATAAAAAAATTTAGAGCTATTCTTTTGCAACACTTTTGCCCCAGAACATAGGTGTTGTGAAAACCACCACTAAATCAAAGCCAGAATGGGAAAGGAAAAGACTCCCATCCACATTGTGGCCATTGGACATGTAGATTTTGATAAATCTACCATTACTGGCCATCTGGTCTACCAATGTCGGGGGGATGGACAAAAAAACCATGGAAGGTTTGAGAAGGAGGCTGCTGAGATGGGTTCCTTTAAGAATGCCTGGGTTTTAGATAAACTGAAAGTTGAAATCTAGTTAGGTATCACCACTGATATCTCCCTGTGGAAATTCGGAACCAGCCAAGTATTATTCGACCATCGTTGATGCCCCAGGACACAGGGACTTCATCAAAAACATCATGACAAACACCTCAGAGGCTAACTATGCTGTCCTGATGGTTGCTGCTGCTGTTGGTGAATTTGAAGCAGGGATCTCCAAGAATGCACAGACCCATGAGCATGCCCTTCTGGCTCACACACTGAGTGTGAAACAGCCGATTGTTGGTGTTCCAAAATGGATTCCACTGAGCCACCCTACAACCAGAAGGGATACGAGGAAATTGTTAAAGAAGTCAGCACCTACAGTAAGAAAATTGACTACAACCTGACAGTAGCATTTGTGCCAATTTTTGGTTGGAATGGCGACAACATGCTGGAGCCAAGTGTTAACATGCCTTGGTTCAAGGGATGGAAAGTCACCTGTAAAGATGGCAGTACCAGTGGAACCACACTGCTGGAAGCTCTGGATTGCATCCTGCCACCAACTCATCCAACTGACAAGTCCCTGCTTCTGCCCCTCCATGCTGTCTACAAAGTTGGTGGCATTAGTACTGTCCCTGAGGGCTGAATTGGAGGCTGGTGTCTTCAAACCCGGCATGGTGGTCACCTTTGCTCCAGTCAACGTTACAACTGAAGTAAAGTCTGTTGAAATGCGCCATGAAGCTTTGAGTGAAGCTCTTCCTGGGGACAATGTGGGCTTCAATGTTAAGAACGTGTCTGTCAAAGATGTTCGTCATGGCAATGTGGCTGGTGACAGTAAAAATGACCCACCAAAGGAAGCAGCTGGCTTCACAGCTCAGGTGATTATCCTGAACCATCCAGGCCAAATCAGTGCTGGATATGCAGCTGTTCTGGATTGCCACACAGCTCACGTAGCTTGCAGATTTGCTGAGCTGAGGGAGAAAATTGATTGTTGTTCTGGGAAAAGCTGGAAGGTGGCCCAGTGTTTTTGAAATCTGGCGAGGCTGCCATTGTAGATATGGTTCCCGGCAAGCCCATGTGTGTTGAGAGCTTCTCTGACTATCCTCCTCTGGGCCGCTTTGCTGTCTGTGACATGAGACAGACAGTTGCTGTGGGTGTCATCAAAGCAGTGGACAAGAAGGCAGCTGGAGCTGGGAAAGTCACCAAGTCTGCCCAGAAAGCTCAGAAGGCTAAATGCATATTAATCCCCAACACCTGCCACCCCAGTCTTACTCAGTGGTGAGAGATCGTCTCAGAACTCTTTGTCTCAATTGGCTATTTAAGTTTAACAGTAAAGGACTGGTTAATGATTACAATGCATCCTAAAGCCTTCTAGAGGAAAGGAGAATGTTTTGTGGACCATTGGTGTGTGTGTGTGTCAGTTTTTAAGTTATTAGTTTTTAAAATCAATACTTTTTAATGGAAACAACTTGACCAAAAATCTGTTCCAGAATATTGAGACACGCCCCCCTGCCATTAAAACAAAGGTTAATGAGAAAAAGAAAAAAAAATTTAGAGAAGATGAATGGTCCAGTACTTCTCTTAATTGTTGAAAATTCCATCATAGAGCTGCTATCACAGGTCTTACCATACTTTTAGAGGTGCCTTAATTCATGCTTTTGACATTAGGAGCCCTGGGAACCAACCTGAAAACTAAGAGAACAGCAAGTGCCTCTTATTGCTAGAGTGCAGGCAGCATGGAGCTGCGGAGGGGAATAGCTATCTGGGGAGGTGGGCACAGAAACAGGCCTTGGGAAAATTTTATACCTTGGGAAACTTAAATACAGTGCTGATGATATTTAAAAAAAAAACCTGTCTGGCTTCTTCTGATCAGTTCAAATGCTCATTATCATAGCATAGATGGCCTCCGTAATTCCCACCCCTGTTCCCTAAACAGGTCTTGCATTTTCTTGGTTTTGGGCTTGTGTTTATGCTGTAACCTTGCCTGGATACTTGATTATACCCTTCATTCTATATTTGGAAGCTCTGCCTTCAGGCAATATTAGTTTTCGTCTTTGTGCTTTGTAGCACCTTATGGATATCTTCTCATGGCATTCTCCCTTGTGGTTATTATTTACACATTTTTCCCCCTAGGCTTGACTTTCTTGAAGGGTAGGGATTATGTTTTATTTATTGTTATATTTTACATTTCTGGCACTGTTTGTGGCTTACAAAAAATATTTGGGAGAGGAGAACGAAGATGGCGGAGGAGTAACTGGAGCTACGCCAATCTCCTCCCAACACCAAACTGGAATTACAACTTAATTGGGGAGAAATCATCTGGAATAGCCAACGGAACAGCAGCTGGAGAGAAGTCTTATTGCCACGGACACAACAGAAGAGCCGATTCATCACAACGTGACCAGTAGGGAGTGCGGAGATGGGAGAGACTGTCGTGGCGCCCATGGGTGGCAGCTGAAGGGACAGAGAAACATCTCAGCAGGCAGGGGTCCCACCTGAGAAGATTGGGATCTAAACCCCCAACTGGGCTTCTAAGGAAGTCTAAAAGAGTACCAAACCAGTGTTGCAAGAGATGCTAACGGGTCTGCTTTAAGAAGATGAAGAAACAGAGAGAGAGACAGGAACACAGGTACAGAGGTAAATGGATCAAATGCACCAATCAAAAGACATAGGGCAGCTGAATGGACAAGAACCAACTTCAACTTATGAATGCTATTTTCATGATGATGTGCCTTGGAGTGGGCCTGTTGAGATTCATCTTCCTTGGGACCCTCTGTGCTTCCTGAGTTTACATGACATTTTCTCTCCTCAAGTTAGGGAAGTTTTCTGTCATTACTTTTTCAAACAGGTTTTCTATCCCTTGCTCCTTCTCTTCTCCTTCTGGTATCCCTGTGATATGGATGTTATTACCTTTCATGTTGTCCTGCAGCTCTCTTGAAACCTCTTCATTCTTTTTCAGTCTTTTTTTCATTTTGTTGTGCTGCCTGGGAATTGTTTTCTACATTGACCTCCAGCTCACTGATCTGATCCTCTGTTTTCTCTAGCCTGCTTTTGATTCCTTCTACTGTGTTCTTCAATTCAGAAATGGTATTCTTCATTTCCTCCTGGCTCTTATTGATGGTTTCTATGTTCTTTTTAATGCTTGTGTAGTTCTCAGTAAGTTCCTTGTAGCTTCCCTGGAGTTCTTTGTAGTTCCCCTGGAGTTGTCTATAGTTTTCTTTGAACCTGCTGAGCTCATTGAGCTTCTCTATCATCATTATTTTGAATTTCATGTCTGCCAGTGTGCTTGCCTCTATTTCATTTTGCGCTCTTCCTGGGGATTCCTCCTTTCCTTTCACCGAGGGTTTATTTCTTTGTCTCCCCATTTTAGGTGACTCTTGTTTGTTTCTGCTTCTTGGATTGGTCTGCTTTGACTTACTGTCTTAGTGGTGTGACCTTCTGTGGTGTAGAGGGTGCACTTTTTTTACTTCCTGGATCTGTGCTTGGTGATATCAGCTCATGTCTCAGTCTGGGCCTAGTCAGCCAGTTAAAAAATAATAAATCTTTAAGAAAATAAAATAAAGAGATCATCAGATTATAATTTGGTCATTATAATGGGCCCTACTCTACTGTGACTGGACTGGTGTCCTTATTCGAATAGGAGATTAGGACATCAGTGTGCACAGAGGGAAGACCATGTGAAGACACGGGAAGGAGCCAGCCATCTGCAGGGCAAGGAATGAGAGGCCTCAGAAGAAAACCCATCTGCTGAAACCTTTATATCAGACTTCTAGCCTCCCCCAAATTGTGAAAAAGATAAATTTCTGTTGTTTAAACCGCCTAATGTTTGCTACTTTATTATGGTAGCCCTAGCAAACAAATACAGTCCTAATCAGCATTGTGCATCTTTTATGTGCAAGGTACTTACTATGCAAACACTCTATTGAACCTATTAGAATATTGCTAGCTTGTGTATGTGTAGAGGGAAAGAAGGAAGGAAGATTAGGTGAGGAACCAAGACCATTCATAAATGCTATGATATGTCCTCTTTTTTGTTGCCTACAGGCTTTAGAATTACTTTCTAATAATTCTTATTCAGCAGGAAGCAGTTGGCATTCTTAATGCTTAATTTTAATTGTCCAAACTTCTACTTGTTTCTGTGGACTCTGCATATGAATGAAGTCAATGAATCAAAATTGTGTTACTATAGATTGAAATTCTGGTATCACATGGCATTTAACATAGTTACAGGGCTCTTTCTTTTTTAGTTAATTAATTTATTTTTAAATTATATTTCTAATTATGCTATTATGGTTGTCCTGACTTTTCCCCCTTTGGTTCCCCTCTTCCTAGCACCTTCTACTCATTCAGGCAATCCCTTCACATGGACTCATGTCTATGGGTCATGAGTGTAAGTTTTTTGGCTACTCCATTTCCTATACTGTACTTTACACCACCCTTATTAGTCTGTAACTACCGATATGTACTTTTTTTTTTTTAAGTACTTTAAAAATTTTATTTATTTAAAGATTTTATTATTTTTAGAGAGAGGGAGGGAGACATCAATGTATGGTTGCCTTTCACCTGCCTCCAGCTACGGAGTTGGCTGGAGACCTGGCTTGCAACCTGGTTATGTGCCCTGGCTGGGAATTGAACCAGAAACCTTTGGCTTCACAGGCGGCATCTTTCCACTGAGCCACCAACCAGGGCTTTTTCTAGTTTTTATATGATGTGTCTTGGAGTGGTCCTCTTCGTATCTATCTTGTTTGAGACTCTGTGCTTTCTGGACTTTCATGTCTGTTTCCGTCACCACATTAAGGAGGTTTTCTTTCATTAGTTTTCAAATGGAGTTCCAATTTCTTGCTCTTTCTCTTCTCCTTTTGGCACCCCTATGATATGAATATTGGACCCCTTGAAGTTATTCCAGAGGCTACATATACTATCCTCATTTGTTTGACTTTTTTTGTTGTTGTTCTGACTGTTTTTTTTTTTTTCTTCCTTGTGTTCCATATCATAGACTTGAATCTCAGCTTTATCCACTATACTGTTGTCTGCCTGAAAATTGTTCTTTATTTCAATTAATGTATCCTTCATTTCTGATTGGATCTTTTTAATGCTGCTGAGGTCCTTATTAAGTTCCTTGAGCATCCTTATAACCAGTGCTTTGAACTCTGCATCTAATAGATTGCTTATCTCCATTTTGTTTAGCTGTCTTCTGGAGTTTTCATCTGTTTTTTTCATTTGGGCCATGTTTCTTTGTCTCCTTGTTTAGGCAGCTTCTCTGTGTTTGTTTGCATGTATTAGGTAGAGCTGCTTTGACTCCATGTCTTGCTAGTGTGTCCTGTAGGGTCCAGTGATAACAGTCTCCCCTGTCATCCAAGCTGGGTACTTGAGGTGCACCCTTTGTGTGGGCTGAGTACATTCTACTCTTGTAGTTGAGCCTTGGCTGTTCTTGGCAGATTAGTGGTAGGGGTTTACTCAGGCCAGTCAGCTGCAAGGATTGGCTATGACTGCTTACCACCAACCTCTGTTCTTCATGGAGGATCAGCTGTGCAAGGACAGGGTGGTGGTACTCTGACATGGTCTGTAGCTGTCCACTGGGTGCGCTGGCCCTGGGGTTTCCAGTGTGATGCAGGCCAGAATCATCCACCACCTGTGTTTTGCCTACTTTCTTCCCCTCCCTCTTCCTGAGCTATAAAGCCATCTGAGAGGCTGCTTCTTGTGCTGGGCTTGGAGGCCAAACTGTGAATCTCGGCTGGCTGCTGTTAGTGCCAGGCCTAGGGGGCAGTAGCTTGTTTGAGAGGATTTAGGAAGTTGTGAAGCCTGAGCCAAGATCAGCCATTCATACAGGAAAACAGCTTGGGTGGACAGGGCTCTTTCTATGTGACTGTAGTCAAAGCTATCCTGACAATTATTAATTTTTTTCAACTCAACCTAGCAGTATGTTAATTGGAATAATGAAGAACAGAAATAAGGGGAGATAGGCCAATATCTAACCTTAGTACCCTCTTATTTTCTTCCTCTATGGACTATTTCAGATGCCACACTGGGAATACAGTTGTCATATTAAAAGTCTACCATAAGTTTGTATTCTAACTTAACAAATATTTATTGTGTACCTGAAATACACCCATTGCTGGGCTAAAAATTAAGTATATGGAGGTGAATATAGTATGCTTTCTGTCCTAAAGGAGCATGCACTTCAATAAGTGAAAAACAGGAAATAAGTGCATCAGTAGAATATAGGATAAGTAAGGGGGGATGGCTATTTTGATTAAGTAAGTAATCTAATTTTGTAGTTATGAATATGGATAGTTATTAGAATTACTAGAAGAGCAGAAGAGCATTTTCAAAATAGAGTCCGCCTCGGATCAACTGCTTTAGAGTTTTCATGCATACTTAGGATGTTTGTGTCTGTGTTTAAAAAAGGTTCCTTCTGGTTATAGTTTACACATCTCATTCTCACCAAGGCTAGAGTACAGAGGTCTAATGAATCTTGACTGTAGTGTGTATGCAAAGTGGAAGTTAATATTTGATAATCAAATAGGAAGATAGGTAATAGTCTATGTGCTAAGGATTGCCAAATCAGTTTTCAGAGTACAATGTACTCTGTACAATGTGCTCTGTGATGAAAAAATATTATTAGTGCCTCAAGATATAAATGGAGTAAATGAAATAATGTTTTTAGTCAAAGTAAGGACTCTTGAAGGTAAATGACAGAAACCCAACTGACATTAGCATAATCCTAGGAGGACATACATTGGTTCATGGAAGAAAAGGCCTGGGGTAGTGCCTCTAAAGCAGGGCTGTCCAGTACAGTGGCCACTAGTCATATATGGCTCTCGGTCATTGGATTTTTTAAAGACTTACACGTACAAAAATAGCCTCTATCTTATTAATTTTTATACTGAATACATATTGACATGATATATTGAGTTAAATAAAAAATTAAAATTTTGTGTATTTTTCTTTTTAATGTGGCCACATACGTGGCTCACCTTGTTGGAAAATTCTGGGGAAGAATTTCAAGTGATACAGCTGAAATCATGAACCAATCTCTGTGGCTAAAAGAATGGGATACTATAACTGGCTGCATCTGGGTCGGCAGCCAACATAAAGTTGTCAGTTATTACAAGATCCACATAGGTAGCCTAGGGAAGGAATTTCTCTGTTTTCCCAAACAGCAGTACTAATTTCTTGAGTGCTTACTATGGCTAGGCATTGTGCTAACCATTTTTAAATAGATTATCTCATTTAAAATGTATAACAGCTATTTTGAGATGATCACATAGGCATCTCAGATATAATATATCTTGAATCCCAATCTTCTGATCTTTCATGTCTTAACGAATGGATGAACATTCATTCATATAGTCACTCAAGCCAAGTAACCCAGGAATCATGCCTGATTCATCCCTCTTTCTTCCTTCCTTTCATTTCTTTATCTTTCTTTTTATTTAATTTAATTTTATTGTTGTTGTATTACATCCATCCCCTTTTAACTCCCCTGTATCTGCTTCCCCACTCACCCAGTTCCCCCCAAAGTCAATCCCACTTGTTGTCCATGTCCATGGTTCTTCCATGCTAGTTCAACAAACTGCTACTTTCTTTGCCTCCTCCTCTCATCTTTATCTTTTTTAGTTAACGCTTCTTTTCCATATCTATTCTTATACATCAGCCAGAATAATCTTATAAACAAATAAAGTGTAAATAAATCATTTCAATGAATGAAATCTAACCTCCTTCCTATGAGTATAATCTGAAAAGCCCAGCACGATCTGTTTAGTTTTCCATCTTTATCTTGTGTTATAACCCTGCTCACTCACTATGCTTCAGTATGTCTTCATTTAAACTAAGATTTTTTTCTATGTCTGGCCTCCCCTCTTTCTGGAATGATTTTCCAGTTTTCTGAGTAGCTGGCTGATTCTTCTCCTTTATGTCTCAGTTTAACTGTCACCTCCTTGGAGAGGCTTTATTCTGAACATCCTTATAGAAAGTAGATCATCAGTTTATCTTTTACTACTTCATCACATTATTTCCCTTATAGCACTTAATCATTATCTGTACTTCTCTTGTTTATTTATCATCTGATTGTTTTAATGCTCTGTATAAGCTCCATGATCATCTCAGCCTTTTGTATTTTATTTACATCTTTCTAACTCAAGCACTTGCATAGTATTGAAATAGTAAGTGTTCAACAAATAGTTGTTGAACGTGTGAATGAATCTTTATTTTCCAGATTAGGGAACAGAGGCTGAAAGAAGGTAACTGATTCAAATAGTATAGTATGAAATGGTGGAAACAGTTTTTAAACCCAGGTAATTTGATTGTAGAGCCGCCACTATCAATTGCCATGCCATGAGAAAGGAATGCTGCAGTGGGCAGACAAAACAACAGTACTCTGGTAGACAGGACATGTACCACAAGCACTGGTCTTGGTGTCAGAAGAAGTCTTGTGCTCATTTCTGGCTCTACTGACTGGGGTGAGAAGACTCCATCCCATCCACACGACTGAGAGTGGAGGGGGATGTTATGCAACAGTAGCCAGGAGAGCTGGAATAATGCTGTGGAGTGGTGAGTGTAAAGAACAAATGCCTACCGCAGGATTCTAGTATGGCCCCACACTGCACTCAGAGGCTACACGTACCTTTCCTTCGGAGGCCATTTCTTTTGTCACTATATTTTGCAAGTTACTTGAAGTTTTGAAATGCAATAATTGTTAAGGGATATTTAATTCAGAATGAAATTGCAAGGACAGCTGGCATCAAGATAATTGCTAAACATGAAGTCTGACAGCACAGACTGACAGTTGTGAGAATATGATAATATTTTCTACTTTAATAGATGCGAAATCATGGATGGACTGGATGTTGAGATTTCTTTTCTCTCTTGGTATAATTGACTTTTCCCATTCGTTTCCAAGTGTATCTAGGATATATGGAAATCATTTTCTAGCTATACTATAAACTAGCACTTGGTTTTCCTGGTATAAGATATTTTTAAGAACATACACCTGTTTTTTAACTTAGGACTTTTATCTAGATAAAAATATTGATTTTTGTCCATCAGCTGTCTATGCCATCTTATAGGCTCAAAGATGGTTTACTTTTTCAGAAGATAATTACGGTTTAGAAGGGAAAATCTCCTTCTTTAGAAATAGAGGGAAAAATTATATATAATCATAACATATTGGGCTAGAATTTAGCGATTCAGCATTTCTTTCTGATGAGATCTGATTTACTCAGGCATTCATTTGTCAAACATTAACTGAACATTTCTGTTATATGAGAAAATAAGGGTCAAATAGACTCATGAAAGAGAAGACCAAGGCTTTACTCCTGGCTCTTCCTCTTGGTAACTTTGATTTAGGTGGAGGCAAGTATCCTTTATGAGTCATGGCTCCTCCTTGACTCTAAACTGGGGAAAATCTGATCTGACTTGCTTGCCTTTCAGGATTATGGTAAAGGATTGAAAGGGTTCTGTAAATTATAGATCTAGAATAAATGTTAAATATTTTTGTCATTGCATGCATGGAACTACTTCATATAGATTTTTAAAAATTAATATTCTTTCTATTATACTTGGGTGTACCAATCCATTTCTTACATGACTTTACTTTTTTAGAGTAGTTTTAGATTTACAACAAAATTGAGAGGGAGGTACAGAGATTTTCCAGATAACTCCTGCTCCCACACATATGCAGCCTCCCCCATTATCAGTGTTACTTACCAAACTAGATATTCTTTTAACCAAGGATGAACCTCCATTGACAATTCATAATCACCCTAAGTCCATAGTTTTACCTTAGTGTTCACTTGGTGTTGTACATTCTATGTACGTACAATTACCAACATGAAGAAAGTGTATGATGCTGATCCTGATGTTGCCACACCAACAAGGAAAATGCATAAGGTACTCAAGGATCACATAAGTCCAGATATTATACAAAGGATCCAGGAGATCATCAATGAAGATCCAGGAAAGTCAATGCACTCCTTAGCAAGAGAACTGCAGATGTCAGATGCAACAGTTCATAAGATTATTGCTGAAGATATCAGATACAGATCGTATGTTCTTAGAAGAGGCCAGTTTAGGACACAACAGACAAAGGAAAGGCACTTTGAAAAAGCAAGGAAACTGCTAACAAAATTGAAAAATCCCAAAGAAAAAAACCCTCTGATTTTCTTCTCCGATGAAAAGAATTCTCAGCAGGACCAGATACGTACTTAAGGTTGCTCTGTGTATTTTCATGATTGGTAGAACATTTCTTTTTTGGTGCTGAATAATATTCCATTGTCAGGAGGTGCCTCCGTTTATTCACTCACCTACTAAAGGACATCTTGGTTACTTCCAAGTTTTGGCAGTTATGAATAAAGCTTCTATAAACAACTATGTGTGGGGTTTGTTATGGATGTAAGTTTTCAGTTCCTTTGGGTAAATACTGAGGAGCAATTGCTGAATCTTATGGTAAAAGCATGTTTAGTTTTGTAAGACTGCCAAACGTCTCCCAAAGAGGCTGTACCATTTAACCTTAACATTGCCAATGTATGAAAGTTCATACATCATCAGCATTTGGTGTTGTGAGTGTTCTGAATTCTGGCCATTCTAGGAAATGTGTTGTGGGATTGCATTGTTATTTTAATTTGCATGTCCCGATGACAGGGCTGTTACTTATCTTCTCAAAATAGTATTATTATTGACTTTACCAAAATTCTCCTGTCAAATAAAGGACTCAACAGCATTCTCAATTTCCAAGAAGTTAGCTGAGGCTCCTCTTTTCTCCTAAAAGAAAACAAATAAAAAAGGATTAGACTCATAGTTATGATCTTGTTTAAATTTTAGATTTGAGTATATGTTTCCTGTTTCCTGCCTGGTTCATCTCTTCAGTCTTTGTCTGTAAGACTGAGAATCTACAGAAATATGCAGGTGCCACAAAGACAGTTTTATTTCTTCCTTCCCAATATGCACCTTTTACTTACTTTTCTTATCTTATTACATCAGCCAGGACTTGTAGTACACTTTTGAAAAAGGGTGGTAAGAAGGGATGTTCTTGCCTTGTATGTAATCTTAGCAAACTTTTGAGTTACTTGCAATTAAAGATGATGCTACCTGTAGCATTTTTGCAAAATTTTTGTAGATTTTTAACATTAAGTTGAGAAAGTTTCCCCGTTTCTAGTTTATAGAACATTCTCATCATAAATGGGTGTTAGATTTTGTCACATGCTTTTTCTGCATCTGTTGATATGATCATGAGATTTTTCTTTTTATTCTGCTGGTACGATGTATTACATCAATTGTACATGATCTGAATAGGACTCTATCTGTTAAAGAGATTGAATCATGTTTTAAAGCAGGAGAACAAGTATAATTAAATATAATACATCTTTTTAAGATGTGTGATTTTATTGAAGAACATAAATTATGTTTTGTATTAAATGACTTTTAGGAGCTCATATCAGATTTTATGATTTCTTTGCTAGGCTTTTAAATGTCTTCACACACTGTGATGGAACTTGAGCTATATGTGAAGTGATATAAATAAGACTTGCTATATCTAAATTGTGGAGTTAAAAACTTTAAATGCTTTGTGCTTTGATTATTTTTAAATATATTTTATTTATTTTGCTATTGCAGTTGCCCCCCTTTGCCTGCCTCCACCCAGTACCCCATTCCCTCCAGCAATGCCCCACTTAGTTCATGAGTCACGCATCTAAGTTCTTTGGCTTCTCTATTTCCTTTGTTCTTCTTAACATCCCCCTGTCTATTCTGTAACCACCAATGTGTACTTCCCCCCACTTTCACATCCAAACAATTCACCATTTGATTACTGCCTTCTGTCAGCTTCTTAAATCATATTAATATAGTTTTCTTTTCATTATTCCAAAATGCTTACATTAATTCATTTGTTTAAAGAATTACTCTTTTACGTAATATGAATTGCAATATTACCAAACACATGCAAAAATACATTTACACCCATACATATTTTTACACATATTTGAAGTACATACTGGATTTTGAAGAGTTAATAGAAAAACTTAAAAATATGCCAATAGCTTACATAATTATACATATTAAGTGATAATATTTTAGGTATATTATAGCAAGATTAAGCATTTTTTTCTTCTTTAATACTTATTTTACTCTGGAATGTTATTTTTGGGAAATATACCACAGAAATGGTGTGTTGCAGAACTCACTTTTGTGAAAGTTGTCCTAGAGACAGTGCTAAACCCATAGTAAAAAATGAATTTGGTTTTTGAGTCATATCCTCCCTATTCCAATAATACAACTCAACTTTATTTTAAGCTACTGGAACTACAACGTATTTTTTTTAGAGTTTTCCATCTTAAATAGTAGATTATTTATTTAGGCTGTGCACAGGTCTTACTTTCAACACCTTCTGTTTTTTCTCTACATGTGTTTTACAAGTAGAAGTCTTCAAAAATAGTGGCATTTGCAGTGCTCAGCTGGTCCCCAGAGTAGAAATGATTATGTCTACTAAACTGAGGTAAAAAGTAAAAATCCTTAGGATTTAAATAATTTTGTAGAATAGTATTCAATTTTTTGAACTTGTGGTTGACTTCCTATGTGGTCCTAAACTAACCCCTGAACTATTTAAGAGTCTGTTGAGGTAGAGATTAGGTATGTTCACATTTCAATAATAAAGTTTACTATAGCATTCATTCCTTTTCCCAAGTATCCCCAGTTTGGGGGCCTTCATAACTGGAAATGTATATTTCCATGATTTAGTTGAAAGGAATCTCATCTAATTTACATGCTAATATGAGAATATATATTGTCTATGTACACGAATCATATAGTTTACTAGTTTGCCACTTCCATCCCAATTGGTCTTCATTCTCAGCATCTTTTCTAACCTAAAGATTGACTGATTTCACAACACACCCATGACCAGTAGTTGGTTGCTATTTAAAACATAAATTGCTAACAAAATCTATATATTACCCACAAATAAGTACATATTTTGTAATGGTGAGTAAGAAAGATAGCATGTCTTCTATGTAATATACAATCACATTTTCTTATTTTTTCTTCTTCCTTAACTGCATTAGATTTTGCTGAGTTATTGCAAGTAACCTGATTTTCCCATATTGTGAAATGATTCCAATCTGAGAAAACTTAACTTGCAGTAATGCAGATACAAGTAAGATACAAAATTGTACCTTATTTAGTAAAATCTGTTTATAACAAGATCACTTCAAAGCATTTATAAGTTAAAGTTGGTTCTTATCCATTAAGCTACCCTATGTCTTTTGATTGGTGCATTTAATTCATTTACCTTTGTATGTGTGTTTCTGTCTGTCTCTCTGATTCATCTTCTTAAAGCAGACCCTTTAGCGTCTCTTGCAATGCTGGTTTGGTGGAGATGTATTCTTTTAGACTTCTTTTACCTGGGAAGCTTATTTCACCTTCCATTTTGAAAGAGAGCCCTGCTGAGTAGAGTATTCTTGATTGCAGGTCTTTGTTTTTCATTGCTTGAAATATTTTTTGCCATTGCCTTCTAGCTTGTTGTGTTTCTATTGAGAAATCAGCTGATAACCTTATGGGAGTGCCCTTGCATGTTATTAGCTGTTTCTCTCTTGCTGCTTTTAGGATTCTCTCCTTGTCTTTGAAATTTGCCATTTTCATGATGATGTGCCTTGGAGTGGGCCTGTTTAGATTCATCTTCCTTAGGATCCTCTGTGCTTCCAGAATTTGCATGATATTTTTTCTCCTCAAGTTAGGGAAGTTTTCTGTCATTACTTTTTCAAAGAGATTTTCTATGCCTTGCTGCTCCTCTTCTCCTTCTGGAATCCCTATGATATGGATGTTATTACATTTCATGTTGTCCTGCAGCTCTCTTGAAACCTCTTCATTCTTTTTCAGTCTTTTTTCATTTTGTTGCACTGCCTGGAAATTTGTCCTACATTGACTTCCAGCTCACTGATCTGATCCTCTGTTTTCTCTAGCCTGTTTTTCATTCCTTCTACTATGTTCTTCAATTCAGAAATGGTATTCTTCATTTCCTCCTGGCTCTTATTGATGGTTTCTATGTCCTTTTTAATGCTTGTGTAGTTCTCAGTAAGTTCCTTGTAGTTCCCCTGGAGTTGTCTATAGTTTTCTTTGAACCTGCTGAGCTCATTGAGCTTCTCTATCATCATTATTTTGAATTCCATGTCTGATAGTGTGCTTGCCTCTATTTCATTTTGCACTCTTCTTGATGATTCTGCCTTGCCATTGGCCGAGGGTTTATTTCTTTGTCTCCCCATTTTAGGTGACTCTTGTTTGTTTCTGCTTCTTAGATTGGTCTGCTTTGACTTACTGTCTTAGTGGTGTCTGATTATTTTTATTTCTTATATGATTTTCTTTTATATTGATATCCTGCCTACAATTTAAGTAAATATATTTTTCAACCTAAAAAATTAAATGAATAACTAATAGCTTTCGAAAACAAAGCACCAGGCCCAGAGAGGTTCACTGGTAAATTCTGCCAAACATTTAAGGAAGAAATTATACTAATTTTCTTCCTACCATTTATTCCATAATAAAAGTAAAGGAAATACTTTCCAACTTGCTGTTACATAGTTTGCATTTAAATAAATGGTAGCTGAATTAAGAATCAGAATCAATAGGACACACCCACATAGATACAAGATGGGGAGAGAGAGAGATTTTTTAAAAAACGGAATTGGCTCCTGCAACTGTGGGGGCTGGCTAGTAATCTGTGGGGTGAGTGAGCATACCAGAAATTAGGCAGGTGTTGATGTTGCTGTCTTGAGTCTGAAGTCTACAAGCCATGCCAGGTAGGCTGGAAACTCAGGCAGGGTTTCTGTATTACAGTCTAGAGGCTGAATTTCTTCTTTTGGAAACCTCATATTAAAAAAAAAAAATTAATTTATTGTTGTATTATATCCATCCCCTTTTTCCTTCCCTCTGTCCCCTTCCCCACCCACCCACTCCCCTGCAAAGTCAATCCCTCTTGTTGTCCATGCCCATGGTTCTTCCAAGATTTTTTTTTATCTTAAGGCCTTCACTTTGAATGAGACCCACCCACATTTTGGAGGGTAAACTGCTTTACGAGAGTCTGCTGACTTAAATGTTAATAACATTTTAAAAATGTCATCCTGCTTTTTTGCAACGGGTTTGCTGCCAGAACACAGGTGTCGTGAAAACCACCCCTAAAGCCAAAATAGGAAAGGAAAAGACTCACATCAACGTCGTGGTCATTGGACACGTAGATTCCAGCAAGTCAACCACTACCAGCCATCTGATCTACAAATGTGGTGGGATCGACAAAAGAACCATCAAAAAATTTGAGAAGGAGGCTGCGGAGATGGGCAAGGGCTCCTTCAAACATGCCTGGGTCTTGGATAAACTGAAAGCCAAACCTGAGTGTGGTATCACCATTGATATCTCCCTGTGGAAATTCGAGACCAGCAAGTATTACATGACCATCATCGATGCCCCAGAACACAGGGACTTCATCAAAAACATGATTACAGGCACATCTCAGGCTGACTGTGCTGTCCTGATTGTTGCTGCTAGTGTTGGTGAATTTGAAGCTGGCATCTCCAAGACTGGGCAGACCTGTGAGCATGTCCTTCTGGCCTACACCCTGGGTGTGAAACAGCTGATTATTGGTTTTAACAAAATGGATTCCACTGAGCCACCCTACAGCCAGAAGAGATATGAGGAAATTGTTAAAGAAGTCAGCACCTACATTAAGAAAATTGGCTACAACCCTGACACAGTAGCATTTGTGCCAATTTCTGGTTGGAATGGTGACAACATGCCGGAGCCAAGTGCTAACATGCCTTGGTTCAAGGGATAGAAAGTCACCTGTAAAGATGGCAGTACCAGTGGAACCACACTGCTGGAAGCTCTGGATTGCATCCTGCCACCAACTCGTCCAACTGACAAGCCCCTGCTTCTGCCCCTCCAGGCTATCTACAAAATTGGTGGCATTGGTAACTGTCCCTGTGGGCCAAGTGGAGACTGGTGTTCTCAAACCCGGCATGGTGGTCATCTTTGCTTCAGTCAATGTTACAACTGAAGTAAAGTCTGTTGAAATGCACCATGAAGCTTTGAGTGAAGCTCTTCCTGGGGACAATGTGGGCTTCAATGTTAAGAACGTGTCTGTCAAAGATGTTCGTCATGGCAGTGTGGCTGGTGACAGTAAAAATGACACACCAAAGGAAGCAGCTGGCTTCACAGCTCAGGTGATTATCCTGAACCATCCAGGCCAAATCAGTGCCAGATATGAACCAGTTTTGGTTTGTCACACAGCTCATATTGCTTGCAGATTTGCTGAGCTGAAGGAGATTGATTATCCTTCTGGAAAAGAGCTGGAAGATGGTCCAAAGTTTCTGAAATCTGGTGATGCTGCCATTGTAGATATGGTTCCTGGCAAGCCCATGTGTGTTGAGAGCTTCTCTGACTATCCTCCTCTGGGCTGCTTTGCTGTCTGTGACATGAGACAGACAGTTGCTGTGGGTGTCATCAAAGCAGTGGACAAGAAGGCAGCTGGAGCTGGGAAAGTCACCAAGTCTGTCCAGAAAGCTCAGAAGGCTAAATGAATATTATCCCCAACACCTGCCATGCCAGTCTTAATCAGTGGTGGAAGAACGGTCTCAGAACTCTTTGTCTCAATTGGCCATTTAAGTGTAATAGTAAAGGACTGGTTAATGATTACAATGCATCGTAAAACCTTCAGAAGGAAAGGAGAATTTTGTGGACCATTTGGTTTTTGTGTGTGTGTGTCAGTTTTTAAGTTATTAGTTTTTAAAATCAGTACTTTTTAATGGAAACAACTTGACCAAAATCTGTGACAGAATTTTGAGACCCATTAAAACAAAGTTTAATGAGAAAAAAAAAAAAAAGTCATCCCTACAACATGTAGACACATCCCAGAGTGCACATTTGAATCATCTGGAAAGGGTTTAAAACTATACAAGATTGGGCTTCATCATGCACCAGTTGGTATGCAGGTAATTCTGATTGGGTTGGGATGAGAATCTCTGGACTAGTCTTTTGCTACTCCTGCATCACTTGGAAACTTGTTATAATGCATTTTCAGTCCCACCAGAGTAAGATTCTGGAAGAGTTGAAGATGTGCCATAATTCCACTCTGATACTTGGTTTCTAGATTTAATGTTTGGCAAGATACTAAAATATTATAAAAGGACTGAACTTTGGTTCATTGTAGACTCTATTAATAAGTGATTGTATCGATAGGGTTCCCTCTTTTAACATGTTATGCCAGTATAAAGAAGTGAGCATCAACTTGTCTTGGATTATTTCAGAAAGGAAATATTGTTAGTGTTTTGGTCAGAACTCTGCCTTTAATGAGGACTTCCTCCGTAAGCAGAGTCATCATATGGATTTGGGGGAAATGAGTATTCAAACTTTTCTTAAACTTTGCTTAATTGACAGACAATTGTATTTAGAATTTATAGTGTTAGAAAAATAACTGTTAGTTGGTTTTGGATCTTTAATCTAAATGTCTTTTTAGAAATAAGTATTCAAGGTCAATAAGAAATATGCAGGAAAGACTAATTTTTCTAAAGCTCACTTAAAAATTTAATTGTATTTTTTTCATTACCATTTAATCTCCTTATGCCCCATTCCCCCCTCAGTCATCAAACTGTGTGTCCTTGTCCATGAGTCCTGTTTTCCTTTTGCTCAATCCTTCCACCCCCTATTCACCACCCCCATAGGTGTCATCTGCTCTCTATGAATCTCTGTTTTGCTTGTTAGTTCAGTTTGTTCATTAGATGCTGTGTATGAATGAAGTCATATGGCATTTGTTTTTCTCTGACTGTCTTATTTCACTTAGCATAATATTCTTCAGATCCGTTCATGCTGTTGCAAAAGGTAAAATTATCTTTTTTTAATGGTGGAGTAGTATTCTACTGTGTAAATGTCTCACAGTTATTTTATCTACTCATCTACTGATGGGTACTTGGACTGCTTCCATATATTGGCATTTGTAAATAACACTGCAGTGAATGAGGGGTGCTTATGTTCTTTTGAATTAGTGTTTTGGGTTTCTTTGGGTAAGTTCCCAGAGGAGGAATCATGGGGTCATAAGCCAGTACCACTTTTAATGTTTTCAGTATTTCCACACTGCTTTCCACAATGGCTGCACCAACCTGCATTCCCACAAACTACACAAAAGGGTTTCCCTTCCTCCACATCCTCACCAGCACTTGTTTGCTGATTTATTGATGATAGCCATTCTAACCTGTGTGAGGTGGTATTTTATTTTGGTTCTGATTTTCATTTCTCTAATGATTAGTGATGTTGAGCATCTTTTCCTGTTTGTTGGTCATCTTATGTCCTTTATGGAGAAGTGTCTATTCAGGTGTTTTGCCCATTTTTAAATTGGACTTTTTTGCTGTTGTTTTATAAGTTCTTTATACATTTTGGATATTAACCCCTTATCAGATGTATCAGCAAATATGTTCTCCCTTTTAGAGGCTTGTCGTTTTATTCTGTTGATGTTCTCCTTTGTTGTGCAAAAACTTTTTAGTTTGATGTAGTTCCAGTTGTTTCTTTTTTCTTAAAGACATTCATAGTCCTGGGAAGGGAGTGCTCTGGGGCATCATTGATAAGAGTAAGACTGCCCTAAGTCAGACCCCATTCTTGAATGTTTACTTGCTTGGGAACCTTGAACAAATAAATTTCCTTTTTAATATTAAGTTTCCTTATTTTAAAAGTATACCTCACATGATTTCTCGTAGGAATGAAAATAATAACCTACTTAAAATGCTTGGTACATAGTAAGTGCTTAGCAATGCTTCTTTTGCAGAGTGAGCATGGTGATATGGCTGGTGGGAATGTCCACTTGCAGTGATTAAAACCACCATTGTGTTCTTAGCATGGTGATTCCGGCGCATAATTATAAAGCAAATTTACTTTTTAATAAGTTAATAAATTTTAGTCTATAATCAGTCTCTAGTGTCTTTTGCCAAGGGGAGCCACTTAATAAGGACTCGAACTTCAGAGCTAAGAAACAAGATCCTGTACTCCTGCTGAAATCACTGAGATATTTTATCTAGAAAGTGCAATTAAAGGCAACTACTGGCTCAGCTAAGTGGCAGTAGACAAAGCATACCTAAACATAATAAAGGCCATATATGACAACCTACTGCCAGCATCATGCTATAGCATACAAAAGGCCTCAGTAAGCAAAGCCAGAGAGCAGGGTGACAGCTAGGGCAGGGGGAGGTTAGGGGTGGAGGGATTGGGCAAAAAGGAAAAAGGACTCATGGACATGGACAACAGTGTGATGATTGTGTGTGTGTGGAAAAAACACAATAAAAATACAATTAAAAAAGAAATAAAAGAAAAAGCTAGTTGTTCTTGCCCATTACATACCTGCACTTCTGGCCTGGACTTCAAGCCTGTTTACTAGCATATTACAGTGAGGGAATGTCTACCTCCCTTGCCTTAGAATCCCAAATGATTCGTGTGAGGCCCATAGACTCCCCTGCAAAAAGTGGTTAGGGGACCCTGATGCAGTGAATTCCACTTGTGTTAGTGAAAAAAGTCTTTTATAAGAACTGAGTCTGTGTTTGTAGTTAGCAGACATTTTTCTTTTTCTTTTCTGCCTATTTATTTCTATGCAGTGGAGGTAAGACATTTAAAAACATATTTTTGATGGTGATTGTTACATACAAGAATATTTAGGGTCAGTGCCCCCTCCTGTTTCCACTTGTCATTCTCTGTCCTGTCTACCAGTTTTAGGAAAAGGTATAATACACTTTGAGGAGGAACCTATTTTCACTTGAGTTATTACCTAGGGCAAGACATTTGTTTTTAAGAAAGAAAAACTAACAAAAAGCTACTTCTCTGTGCCTTGCCTTCTGAAATTGTGTTAGATCATTTTGGTTTCAAGGAACAGAGCTTTAGCCCATCCATCTTAAGAAAGAAAAAAGAAATTGTAAAGAGAAATGTGCACTGAAACTAGAAGGTATCTGGATCTCTTAAAGCTCTAGGAATTTATCTTCTTAGTGTCACTTGAATCCTGTAGCACGTAATAAATAGACAATCTATTTTCTGCAATGAATGAATAGCTTTTCTCTTCATACTTCTGCATCTCTCTCCATGTCTGCTTCATATCCTATTGTTCTTAACTGGTCTGTGTCTATTGCCAGGATGAGTTTCAATGGATTTAGCAAATTATCATTGATTCACTATTTAGGTCCATTGTATCATACTATGCATTGGCCAGACTTCGGAGGGGTTATACTTAAGTCAGGTGTCCATCTTGGACCAATTAGTGATCACCAGCTATTACTTGCTTCTCTGGTCATGTTATATTAACTCAGACCAAGATGTTGGGGAGGATAGGCACTGGGACTAACATGTCCACTATAGAAGTTTAACTCCAGCTTACAAGTTAATAGGCAAGTGGGCTGGGAAGGAGGAGGAAAAGAAAGATGGACGTTGAGTGGCTGTTAATTGTGAGACATGTTGTTAGAGCTTTCATGTATTTTTTAACCTCTTGATAGTACTGCATTATCAATTTAGTATTTTAATTTGAAATATAAAAAAGTTTGTTTCAGTGATCTTAAATAACTTCTGCAAAGTCTCTCTGTAAGTACATGGTGAAGTTTGAGATGTAAATCTAAGCCTCTTACCTCCAAATATCTCATATTGTTAAGTTATACTGCTCCAGGAATGCTTTATCCAATTCCAGTGGAAACATAATGCAAATGGCATAATTAAAATTTTCGAGTAAAGTCAAGTCTCCTTCCATCATCATTTATTCCCCATTTACTTTTTCCTATCTCCCCCACCCTCCTTTCCCTCTGGTAATCACCATAAAGTATTTCAGCAAGTAATCAGTATAAATAATTACTAATGGTGTATTACGCATTCTTTATCTCATACCAAATGTTTGATGTCTGCAATGTACTTGGTTGGCAAAAAGTTCATTTATTTTTTTTCCATAAGATGGGTCTAGTAGTGCTTAGTTGTCTAACTTCATTCAAAACAATTTTGTTAGATTGTGTATTGTGACAGCTGCCATACAATGTGGATTTAAAAGAACTTAAAACTTCATCAAAATTGGTAAATTTTTGTCTAGCCATTTTAATATTGCAGATGGAAGAAAATACACATTTTTGGCATAATGTGCTTCATTATTTCAAGAAAGGTAAACATGCAATTGGAATGCAAAATGATTTGTGCGGTGTATGGAAAAGGCACTGTGACTGATCAAACATGTCAAAAGTGGTTTATGATATTTTGTGCTGGAGATTTTTTGCTGGGTGATGCTGCACGGTTGGGTAGACCAGTTGAAATGAATGAATAGTGATCAAATCGAGACATTAATTGAGAGCAATCATTGTTATACCACATGGGAGATAACCAACACATTTAAAATATCCAAATCAATAAAGTTCTTGGTGAAAATAAAAAGTGTCTTTTATTTTATGGAAAAAACCATATGGATTTCTTGGCCAACCGAATATTTTATACCTACAGTGCCTTGGTTTGGATTAGTCACATTCTAGGTGCTCTGTAGCCACATGTGACAGGTGGCTACCATGTTGGACAGCATGGCAATAGAGTATGAATGCCTATTGAACCATTTGTTAGTGCTGGGATTTGCATTGAGCCTTTCAGGGTGTTAGTTACTGATTTATTTAATAGAGAATATTAATACCTTACATACTTGGATTTTAAGGATGCTGCGCTAGATAATTTATATTGGGCCACATTTTAAAGATCTAAAATAGCTCTCTGGGGATTTATTTGGGGACCATCCATAATTGACTTTTATCTGATTGTTAATACTGCTCGCCACTATAGAGTGATTTGTTACTATAATGTGTATAAGGTAGTATGTAAGTAAAACTGTGTGTGTCTTGAAAGTCACATTTTAAACATTTTTGACAGCTTCTAGAATAAAGAAGCAGATTTGGTTCCCAAGTGCTTTTCTCTGCGTGTGTTTGGATATGTGCACAGTAATGATCTGCAAATTAGTGTGTGTGCCCAAAAATGTGCGCCTGACACTGTTCTGATATGTACATGTCATATTCATATATGAGGTCTGTCCAGAAATTATCCATCCATATATTATGAAAAATTGAGACATTTATTGAAGAAGATACAAGATACAAAATACATTGTACATAGGAAAATGACACCTCAGCCCCCTTCAAAGTAGACACCTTGGGACTTCACACAGTTCTCCTAGTCACTATCAGCTGCCCCATCATATTTTCCTGAATCTCATTGACTGAGTCTGAAATAATGTTCCCTTTCAAAGGTGATTCTAGTTTTGGGAAAAACTAGAAGTTGCTGGATGCTGTAAGGGGGCTGAGTCACCTGTGTGATTTGATGTTTTACTAAAAAATCCAGCATGAGATGTGATGTATGAGTGGGTACATTGTCGTGATGAAGCTGCCAATCACCAGTAGCCCATAGCTACAGCCTTCTGAATCATTCAGATAGTTTCTGCAGAGGGAATGTTCAAACTTAACACAAAATTTGATGTGTATTTGTTGATCTACTCAGTCATTTTGAATGTGATAGTCACATAGAACACATGCCCACTGAATGGCATCTACCAGCCCAGCTGACTAGTAGAGAGAAGCCATCATTGTTCATGCATGCACATTCCAGTCCACTCTCCTTGGCTGCCAGGTTACATTGATGTAGCACAAACCATTCTCATTATATTGACAATGGCTGGATTTTTTCAGACAGACTTAAGTATATCCTTCAAGTACCAAATAATTTGTTAATTCAACTTATGCATATACAATAGGTCTATCACATTGTTATTTTTATTATTTTCAGTTAATGCTAATGATTATAAATGTAGAAAAGTTAGTAAAAATGTTAGCCTAGGCATAATCAAATATTTATTTTTTGATGGAAATTTACCAAGGAACTTTGTTGATACTATATATGATATGTACCACATGTATATGTATGTATATAGAGTGAGAAACATAAAAGCCAAGATATGTGTGCATATAAATATATAGATATATAATGAGATAAAAATATTAAGAAAGGATAAAAAGACAATAGAAAACACTATTTGTATTGGTCTAAAAGTAGTTATGGAATACTAACCAGCATTGTGGGCACTCTGGTTGCTTGGATTCTGATAAAAATTCAAACAGCCCCCTTCCTTATGGAGCCTACTGTTATATGAAAAATTGATAACAATTATTTAAATACAAGTGTGAGGTGTTATGAAATAGAAGAACACTCTGCTTTTATGAGGAAATAACATTTAAACTGAGACCTAAATAATAAATAGAAATTAGCCAAGCAAAGTAGGAAAGAGAAGAAGGGAAGAAACATTCAGAAAGAAGGAGTAGAAAATGCAGGATCTCAGAACCTTCAAGGAACTGAAAATAACAAAAACCAGCAAGATATAAATACTTTTCATTTTAAAAGTTGGAGAACCAAAAAAAAAAAAAAAAAAAAGTTGGAGAACCAGAGACTTGGAAACAAGGAACAGACTGATGGTGACCACAGAAAGGTGGGGAAGTGGGACGGGAAGAGAGGGGGAAGAAGGTGAAGCGTTTAGTCAAGGAACTAGAATGAATGATCCATGGACACGGATAACATGTGGGGATAGACTGTGGGAGAGAGGTTGGGGTGGGTGGGGCAGGGGAGAGCAATGGGGAAAAAAATGGGACAACTCTAAACAACAATAAATTAATACAAAAATATAAAAAATAAAGAAAGTTGAGGAACTAAAGTAAAGCTCTTTGATATTAAGTCATTTGCCTAAGATCACATATTAAACAATGGAAGTAATGTATGGTCCTAAGTTGCTCTTGTCTTTGTTTTATTAAATAGGTACATTTGCTTTCAATAAAATAAATTAACATTCAGTAAAATTGACTGTTTTTGGAGTACAGCTATATGAGTTTGGACAAAGGCATATCATATAACTTACACAATCAAAATGGAGAAGCTTCATCACCTCCCAAAGTACCCTCATTCTGTTTTTTTTTGTTGTTGTTGTTGATAGTAAACCCTTCTCCCCAACCCTAATTCTGGCAACCAGGGAATTTCTTTGTCCTGTAGTTTTTGCCTCTGTCAGAATGTCATGTAAATGGAATCATGTAGTATATAATATTTGGTGTCTGACATCTTTGACTTCACATAGCATTTGTAACTCATTCTTGTTGTATCAATAGTTCATTCTTATTGGCAAATGGTATTCTTTTGTACAGATGTTACATACTTTATTCACTTGTTTAAGGACATTTGTCTTTTTTCTTCTGTTTTGGTATTTATGAATAAAGCTACTATAAATATTTATGTACACACTTGTGTATAAATATTTATTTCTCTTGGGTAAATATCTAAAAGTGAAATTTCTAGGTCATACATGAGTTGTGTATATTTATCATATGGCATGTTTCACGTTATTAGAAACTTCCAAACTGGTTTTCAAAGTGGCTATACCAGTTTGCATTCCCACCAGCAACGTTTGGGTGTTTCAGTTGTTCTGTGTCCTTGTTAGCACTTTGAAATATCAGTTTTTTCTCATTCTAATAGATTTGTAATGGCTTCTCATTGTGAATTTATTTTCATTTGCATTTTCCCAGTGTCTAATTATGTTCAGCATCTTTTCATGGGCTTACTGAACATCAGTTTATCTTCTTTAGTGAAGTTATCTCTTCAAATCTTTGTCTATTTTTAAAGTGAGATTTTTGTTTTCTTAATAAGCTTTTGGAGTTTTAAAAATTCTGGATCCAAGTCCTTTGTCTAATATATGATTTGCAAATTTTTTGCCCTGAGCCTATGGCTTGTCCTTTCATTGTCTTAATAGTGTCTTGGCACAGCAACAGTTTTTCATTTTGATTAAGTCCTATTTATCAAAAAATATTTATGGACCATACTTTTGATGTTTTATCTCTACCTAAACTCATGTTACAAAAATTGTTTCCATATTTTCTCTAAAAACTGTGTAAAACAGTTTTAGGTTTTACATTGCGCTCTGTGATACATTTTCAGTTTTCTTTGGTATATGATATGGAGCATGGTTTGAGGTTCTCTTGTTTGATTTTTTTTTTTTTTTTTTTTGCTCAGAGATACCAATTTTTTTGTTCCAGCACCTCTTATGAAAAAGACTGTCATTTCACCATTGATTTGCCTTTGCACCTTTGTCAAAAATCAGTTGATCATACTGATATGGGCCTATTTGTGGATCCTATTTATATGTTGAATTAGACAATCCTATATATTTTTTAAAATCTGAATTCTCACATATATTTTAAAGAGCTGAAGATTGAAAGAATAGTCTATTATATGTATCCAGAAATTTACCATTTCTTTTGTTTTTTTATTTCTGATGTCCCAAGTTTTCTTTGGTATCATCTCCTCTGTCTGAAGAATTTCCTTTTAGCAAGTCTTTTACAGAAGTTCTTTGTTAATGGGTTTATTTGGTTTCTCTTCATTAAGAATGTATGCTTCATCTTTATTTCTGAGGAGTATTTTCGCTAGATATAGAATTCTGGTTTGAATGTTTCTTTCTCTCAGTGCTTTATAAATATGTGCCCAACACCTCCTCTAATCTCCAAGAATTCTGATGGAAGATCCTTAGTCTTTGAAATCACTTAATAACTATAAGTATTTTTCTTTGGGTACTTTTAATATTTTTTGCCTTTAGTTTTCATGAGTTTGATTATCATATACTTAGGCATGGATAATTTTGGGTTTATTTTTGGGAGGTTCGCTAAGTTTTTTGAATCTCTGTGTTTATGTCTTTGACAAATGTGGAAAATTTTGAGCCATTATTTTTTTTCACACTATACTTTTTCTCCTATTCTTCTTGGACTGGAATGAAATGAATACTAGACATCTTAGTATTGTCCCATAGGCCTTGCACTCTTTACATACTTTTTAAATATTTTTTCTTTCTGTTGTTTGGATTGTATAATTTATTTTGATCTGAAAAAAGATTTGTATTGATTTGTCTTCAGGTTTACTGACACGTTCCTCTCTCATCTTTATTTATGCTATAGAGCCTTTCAGTGAGTTTTAAATTTGGTGATTGTATTTTTTGGTTCTTAATTTTACATTTTTAAATATATATTTTCAGTTTTCTTGCTGAAACTTCTATCTTTACACTCATTTCAGGAATGTTTAAAAATTAAAAAAAATAGTTTGTCCACTTATCCCCCTTATACCTTCTTTCATTTCCACCCTCCCACCCCCACAATCACCACATTGTTGTTTGTTTCCCTAAGTCCTTTTTCATGTTTGCTCAATGGCTTCCCCAATCCCAACCCCAAACTGAGCTGTTGGCCTGCTCTTTTAATACCTACTTCAATATCTTTGTCAGTTAACTTTCTGACCTAACTTTCTATGTCCCATCTTGGCATTGATGTCTGTAAGTTTTCTTCTCCCATGTAAGTTGGGATGATCCTGGTTCTTTGCATGCTGAGTAATTTTGTATTGTATTCTGGACTTTTTGAATACATATGATGAGACTTAGGATCTTACTATCTTTTGAAGAATGTTGATATTTTTATTTTAGCAGGTAATCAACCCAGAGAATCAGGTTGCGACTTCTTAACAGCATTCCTGTGATGTTTTGTTTCAATGTCAATTCAGTTTTCAAAGCTTTTGTAGTTTATTTTGCTTTGTCTTACATGTTTGCCACCAAGTGCTCAGTCTGAGATCTGAACAATGGTCTATAATTTAGCTCAATTCTCAAAGCTTTGTTGTGGCGTTTACAATCATATCCATGCAGTTCAGGATGAGTCCACATTCCAGGCCTCTCCATGTCTGTAATACATCCCCAGTACTTTTTGACCCTTGGTCAAAAAATGTGGCTTTAGGCCCTGGCTGGTGGCACAATGGATAAGGTGCCAGCCTATGAACCCAAAGGTCGCTGGTTCGATTCCCAGCCAGGGCACATAACCAGGTTGCGAGCCAGGTCTCCAGCCAGGTCTGTAGCTGGAGGCAGGTAAAAGGCAAACATATATTGATGTCTCTCTGCTTCTCTGCCTCTCTCTCTTCCTCTCTCTCTGGAAATAATGAGTAAAATATTTTTTAAAAAATGGGTCTTTCGTTATTCTGTTGTGGTACACATATCCCACAGTGGTACCTCAATTCAGTGCCAAGAGATAAGTGAACAGAGCAAAAAAAAAAAAAAAAAAAAAAAAAAAAATAGTCTACCCCTCCCTCTTGGACCACAGCCCATCCAATAGGAGAGGAAATTTTTTATTCAAGTTTTAGGCACCTGTGAGTGCTGCTACTACTGCCACAGAATTTCTGGGGACTAAGGCATGAGAGAAGAGAAAATAAAACATTATGTTAATATAGAAAAAATGGGGATTGTCCCTACTCTGAATGTTAGGAATCCTTTTCCTCACCTATGGACTTGAGCTAGAGGACTTCTTTGAAACTCTCTCTGTTCCTGTCTCGGTGTGGACTTTCGGAAAAAAATATCTTTTAAAATTTATTGATTTTAGAGAGAGAGAGAGAGAGGGAGGGAGGGAGAGAGAGTGGGGAGAGAGACAGAGAGGTGTTTTGTTCCGCATATCTATGCATTCATTGGTTGCTTCTTATATGTGCCCCACCTGAAACTCAGACCACAGCCTTGATGTATTGGGACAACGCTCTAACCAGCTGACCTACCTGGCCAGGCCTCATTGTTGGTATTTTGAATTCTGATCTTTTTTCTAACCCACCTGTTATTATTTACTCTTTGGAGCTGCCAAATAGCTGCTCTCTGTATTCTGTTCAGGCTTTATATCTGCATTCAGTAGGAGAGACAGGATAGAGTATACTTTTTCATCTGACTCAGAACCAGAACTCAGAGGACACACAGTATAAATTTTAGCTAATGGTGCTAGCAGAAGAGAAACAATCACAACATTGTGTATCTGTGCCTTATTTTAGCTATCACTTGTCCTAATTGCTTAGATAAGAACTTCTTTTTGATAGGACCCTTGGCAGGGAGAGGTGAGTTTCACTTTTATAAATCTTTCAATTCATACAAAGAAGATAAACTTAGAAAACGTATTTCCATATGATAAAGGATATAATCACAGTGAATGATTTGGGAACAATTGGCTTAAAATCTACGTGGTATTTTTCTGTTTTGTGTTCTTGACTAATTATAGAAATAAGCATTGCATAGACACCACCATTTTCTGCTACTATTCTTTACACAGAGGGTAGTTTAATGGAGAAATAATTTGGTTCAGATTTTGCAGTGTCATTTTGAAATGTTTCTTTAAGTTTGTTTGTGCTACCAAATATAACTTAATTGGCATTCCATTAGAGAACTATGGACTCAAATTTGAATGATGCTGTCCTTGGGCTATATAGTATAAGTTATTAAGATCAATGTCTCTAGAACTAGTTGACTTAGAATTAAATCCCAGTTACCTAGCTTTGTCTATGTGATTTTGGGCAAGTTATTTAATCTACAGGTGCATCGTTTTGATCTTTTGTAAAAATGGCCTGGCAAGATTACCTGCCTTAAAGGATTGCATGCAAGATTCAATAATTTAATACCTGTAAATAACTTAGAACAGTGCTGATCACTCTCACTACTTGGAGAATTGAAAACTAGTTAATAAAAACTAGTTTTTATTGATTATTAATGTGCTTAGTACTTTGTTCATTAAGAAATTTATATCAAGAGAATTTGTCCAAGACCCTGTGGAGAGTAAATTGGAGACACAATTTAAAGCTAGGCAGGATGACTTCAGAATTCATGCTACTGTATCATATTAATAGAAATATAAAACATAGCCTTTCTAAACTCTTGATGTATCATCACAGTGCTGTTATTAGCAGGTAGAATGTTACTGTGGAGTATATTTTGTTTATGTCTACAAATGTTTTTAGGTTTTAAATTTATAATTAGAGACTGACCTGTTTAAAAGTGACAGGACCTGGCTGGTGGCACAGTGGATAAGGTGCCAGCCTGCGAACCCAAAGGTCGCAGGTTCAATTCCCCAGCCAGGGCACATAACCAGGTTGCAAGCCACGTCTCCAGTCAGGTCTGTGTCTGGAGGCAGGGGAAATGCAACCATACATTGCTGTCTCTCTCCCTCTCTGCCTCTCTCCCTTCCCCTCTTTCTAAAAATAATGAAATAAAATCTTAAAAAAAAAAATGACAGGAAAAATACTTCTGTCCCTTATCAGAAATCACTTTAAAGCAAATGGTAACAGTAGATATACAGATTTCCTCTTTAGTAAAACTGTGAGGTATCTCTAATCCCCATCTACAGGATAAGAAACATTAGAAAACTTATTCTTTTTATAAATTTTAATTTTTTATTATATATTTTAAAGATTTTATTTATTAGTTTCAGAGAGAAGGGAAGGGAGAGAGGCAGAGAGTGAGAGGGACATCAATGTATGGTTGCCTTTCACCTGCCTCCAGCTACAGACCTGGCTGGAGACCTGGCTTGCAACCTGGTTATGTGTCCTGGCTGGTAACTGATTATTATTCTTTTTTATTAAATGGTCTTATCATTGTAATGTAAAATCTATCCTAAAGACTACTTCTTACATTTTTATTCTTCTTAGCCCTTACTACAGTTTGTAATTATTTTGTCTTCACAATGTTTTAAATCTGTTTCTCCATAGACTGTAAGCTTTCCAAAGACAGGGACATGCCTGTCCTGCTCAACATTGTTTCTCAGTATTTGTTAGAGAAGCTTGCATGTAGAGACACACAGTAAATATTTGTTTACATCCTGACAGTAAATTTGTGGGTGCTTCCAAGATCTGCTTGTTCTTCCAGACATTTTTAGAAAAAAAGATTGAAGTCCAAGTCCAATAACTAAGATTTGCATGTGGTCTTTGTCAGCTGTTATGTAATATCACTTCTGTCCGCATACTTGGAGCGGTTTTCCATTTCCTGTGTATTCAGTGCTATCTTACTCCTTTAATTACCTCTTCAAATTTTTTTCCTTTCATAAGGCCTTTCTGAGTTAAATCTCTTTTTCCAAGTCTTGGCAATTTAGTGTATGAAAGATGTGGTTTATATGACTTTCTTTTTTCTGAATTAAACTGTAAGTGGTTTGAGGCAGAGTTTGGTGGCTTGATAAAACACACTATATACATTTTAATGAGTCAAGTCTAAATGATTCAAATCTACAAGCTGGCTTTCCTTTTAATACATGCAAGAAAAAAAGCCAAGGACTTGGCGAAATTTATTTTAGAATTTGCTAAATCTAACATTTTGAAATATAATTTAAATACTTAACAATATTAAACTCTAAACATCACTGCATTTATTCCTCTCTGGCTAGCAATTGTGATTTGCCAAAAGACTAAATGAAAGTATTTTCCTAAACTACTGAGTATCTTCTAAAGAACTTGAAGCCTTTAACTATACTCACTTACTTACCCTGGCCAGGTGGGTCAGTTGGTTGCAGCATCATCCTGTGCACCAAAGGGTTTGCAGGTTCGATTCCTGGTCAGGGCACATACCTTGTTTGTGGTTTCCATCCTTGGCTGGCGCATATGGGAGGCCGCTAATGGATGTTTCTCTCTCTCTCTCCTCCCTCCCCCTTCCCCCTACACCCCCTTTTTCCATTCTTCCCTCCCTTCCCTTCTATCTCTAAAATCAATGAAAACATATCCTTGGGTGAGGATTAAAAGCAAACAAACAAACAGTAGTAACTTATTCCCCTGGATGTTATGTCCAGATTTCAAAGTATTCATTGTCATTATTCCAACTTTGTGCAGCAACTTGAAATCATTCATCTACCTGCGTCTCCTTTTTCCCTCCTTCCCTCTCTCCCTCTCTCTTCCTCCTTCTGTGCCTGAAGTGGCTAAGTGGCTTAGGCCAGGGGTCCCCAACCAGCACTGGCCAGGTGGCCTGTTAGGAACCCACAGCAGGAAGTGAGTGGTGGGCAAACCAGCAAAGCTTTGCTTAGCTTTTAGCTGTAGGTCACACTCAGCAAAGATGGTCTTCCGTGAAACTAGTCGCTGTTGCTAAAAAGGTTGGGAACCACTGATTGAGGCTACACGCTGATCTAAGGGCGTGTAAAATGGGAAAGGATCTGACTTATTCTGAGTATGTACTCTGTGTAAAAGGAAACACTTGTCAAATACTTGCTATGTAACTAGGCGTGTGTTAAGTGCTTTACCTGTATTTTCATCCTCACGGTAATCCTGCGATAGTTTGATTGTTCCAGTTTAACTGAAAAGGAAATGAACACTCTTGGAAGAATAAGCAGTGTGTCCAGTTATAAAACTCAGGATCTTATTGCAACACTTGAAGCCAGGTCTTTGTGGAGTAATGCACTCTGCTGTCCTCGCATGTCAAATACTCTCTGAGAGCTTCAACAGTAGCTTATTTACGCCAGGACTGTTTGAATTGAGGCTTTGTTTAAGGGTGATGATGTCAGGATTTCTCTTGGTCTCAGCTATGTCCTTTCTTAGTTTGATAAACACTGGTATTTCATTATTATTAATATAAAGATAAGAGTGTTTATTAATACATTGACTGAGAGAATGAAGATTCCAAAAATATTTGACAGCATTTAATGAAAAACTAAACTTCAAAGTATGAAATTCAGTAGGAACAAATATTAGGCATTGTGTGTGGCAACCCCCCCACCCCCCATAATTGCACAAATGCAGAAATTATGGGATGTGGCCTGGCAACAGTTCTTGTGGGAAGCTAATGGCATTTTATCCCTGTACACTCTCCTTAAGTAATGATGCAATTAGGCTGCCCTTTGGTTCCACCGAAGAAACAGTAGTAGCTAGAATTAGGGAGGTGAAAAATACGTTTATTTTATTCTAACTTCTTATCTAATTGTATTTGGAATAGTTGGTGTGGTTTATGCAGAGTTTAAAGGGTTATGTGGACATTATGAAGTGAATGTAGATTGGGAGATTCACAAGGGTGGATAGTGTGTCCTACTGATGTTCCTGGAACATAACTGTATTAGTCAAGGTTCTCTAGAGAAACAACCAACAGGGTATATGTGTGTACATGGAGAAGTTTATTTTAAGAATTGTGCTGTGGAGGCTTGGCAAGACCAAAATCTTCAGGATAGACTAGCATGTGGAAGACTCCGAGTAGAGTTGGTTTACTGGGGGAATTCCCACGTCCTCATGGGAGGTCAGGCTTTTTTTCATTAAGGCCTTCAATGGATCTGGTGAGGCCCTCCCACATGATGAAGGGTAATCTGCTTTACTTAAACACTACTGATTTAATGCTAATGTCATCTAAAAAATACCTTCACAGAAACAGATAGAATAATTTTGACAAAATATGGCTTAGTCAACACATACTATTTTTTTTTTATTAAAGATTTTATTTAATTATTTCCAGAAGGAGGGGAAGGGAGAGAGGCAGAGAGGGAGAGAGACATCAATGTATGGTTGCTTTTCACCTGCCTCCAGCCACAGACCTGACTGGAGACCTGGTTTGCAACCTGGTTATGTGCCCTGGCTGGGGAATCGAACCTGCGACCTTTGGGTTCGCAGTCCGGCACCTTATCCACTGTGCTGCCAGCCAGGGCCTCAACACATACTATTAACCATCACAAGAAATACCACTAAATATTTCTTGAATGAAAAAATTAATTTGAAAAAATGAATGGAGGGTATGTAGACAGCTAAAGGAGATGGCTATATCTAGCTGGAGAAATTAAGACTCACAAAGAAAATAATCACTCTCTTTAAGCATGAAGGGATTGGAGATAGACACCACATATAGCTGAAGGGCGGGGTAAGTCTTGAGGCAGAAAACAAGGGGATAATTTATATACAGAACGATTGAACCCCTCTTTCTATTTCTTTGCATAACATCATCGTTGATGCAGTAAGATAGGAGATCAATACATTCTTCTGTAAAAGAATTGGGTGACTATAGAAGAGCATTTAGATACTGGTATCTGGAAGTCCCTCAATGCAAGGTTACCTCTCAACTCAGTCACCGTAAAGTGAAGCCATTGTCTCATCAATTTCCCTAGGCTCACAAAGCATTTAATCAGTATTATAGTGTTTCACTTTAAAAAATAAGTAGGTGGGTGAAAATAATTTATCTAACATTTAGACATGGTGCTAAGTGATTTACTTATATATTATAATAATATATTATTGCATTTAATCCTCACAACAGTTGCATGAGGTGGGTACTAGTAACATTATCTCCATTTTCCAGATGTGGAAACTGAAGCACAGATTAAGAAACTTGCTCAAGATCAAATAGCTTGTACGTGATTAAACTTCATGTTATAAAATATATCCATGGTTGAGAAGAATTGAGAATAAGACCTTTTTTAAAAAATCTTTTTTTATTGTTGTTTTATTACATTTATCCTATTTCCCCCCAACTGCTCACCCCAATGGTTTTCTTTAAAAGTGTGACTTAGGATTGACATATTTATTTTCCTAAAGAGGTGATTTTCAATATAAGCTTAGCAAAGTTTACAGAAAGGCAAAATTTATGAATGTTTTAGCTAGTAATTGGATTTCTTTTCAGACTAGAGCACTGATTTCAAACCTAGGATCTGTAAATGCTAAGGGGCAACAGAAATAATACGAAACTTTAAAAATTGTTTTTAGTGTTTCAGAAAGCCTAATGAAATTCATATTTACCTTCCTCCTAAGGCTGTACAAATTAATTGAAACATCAAATTTTTGTTTTTGCCTAAATGTGAACTCATTTTATCACTGATGGTTTGTGTCAAGAAAAATGTTTATCGAGTTACTATATGTATGAACATTTCTGATTTTTGTTTCACGTTGGTGATTTTTCTCTTTCTCGTTTTCCCTGTCTTGTTTTTTTCTTCTACTGATTTATATAAATTGAAGTATATTACATATATGGAAAACAGTTCTAATAGTAAATGTATAGCTTTATGAATTATTACAAAGGAAATAGACCCATTCAGCCATCACTCAGAATAAGAGAGAGAACATTGCCGGTGCTCAGAACCACCCTTGCGCTCCTTCCAGTTGGTCATGAGTGCACTCACGCATACCTATAGTTGATCCTGAAATAACACGGGTTCGAACTGTGCAGGTCCACTTATACACAGAATTTTAAAATATATATTGTAAATGTATTTTCTCTTTATGACTTTTAAAGTGATATTTTCTTTTCTCTAGCTTACTTTGTTGTAAGAATATAGTATATTATACATACAATATACAAAATACATCTTATCTGACTATGTTATCAAATGTCAGGTTATTTCTAGTTTTGCTTAAAAAGGATTACTGAACATATTTGTGCATTATCTTCTTCCTTAAAACACCTTTCAATGAAAGAAGAGTAGGAGAACAAAATTAATTAATGGTGATGCTGGAAATCAGGAGAATGGCTTAAGGAGACCCTCATTTTCTTATATGTATAATGATAAGCTTAGAATAGGTGATCACAATGTTTTTCAGATTTCTCAACTTCTGTTAATTATATAGACTTAATTACAAATTTAGATCTTCTTTTTTAAAGTATATTTTATTGATGATGCTGTTATTGTTGTCCCAATTTCTTTTCCCTTTGCTCCCCTCTGCCTAGTATCCCCCCTTCCCTTCGGCAACCCCCTTAGTTCATGTCCATGGCTTGTGCATATAAATTCTTTGGCTTCACACTTTCCTATATTAGTCTTAACTTCCCCTTGTCTATTTTGTACCTGCCAATTATGCTTCTTAACCACTGTGCCATTTCCCCATTTCCCCCCTTCCCTTTCCCAGTTGATAGCCCTAGAAATGATCCCCATACCTATGATTATGTTCCTAGTCTGGTTGTTTGCTTAGTTTGTTTTTGTTTTTATTTTTTTGGATTTTGTTGTTGATAGTTGTGAATTTATTATCCTTTTAATGTTTATAGTTTTGATCCTCTTTTTCTTAAATAAGTCCCTTTACTATTTCATGTAAGAAGGGCTTGATGATAATGAACTCCTTTAGCTTTACCTTATCTGGGAAGCACTTTATTTGCCCTTCCATCCTGAATGAGAGCTTTGCTGGTTAGAGTAATCTTGGTTGTAGGTCCTTGCTTTTCATCACTTCAAGTACTTCTTGCCAGGCCCTTTATGATTGCAAAGTTTCTCTTGAGGAATTAGATGATAGTCTTCTAGGGACCCCATTGTAGGTAATTCTCTTCTTTTCTTTTTTTGCTTTAAAATTTTCTTTCTTTAACTTTTGGTATTTTAATTATGATGCATCACTTGGTGTGGTCCTCTTGGGGTCTAGTTTGTTGGAGACTCTCTATGCTTCCTGAACTTACATGTCTGTTTCCTTTGCCAAATCAGGAAAGTTTTCCTTCATTATTTTTTCACATAAGTTTTCAATTTCTTGCCCTTCCTCTTCTCCTTCTGGCACCCCCATGATTTGGATGTTGGCCCATTTAAAGTTGTTGCAGAGGTTCCTAAGTCTCTCCTTATTTTTTTCAATTCTTTTTCCTTCATTCTGTACCGGTTGACTATTTATTTATTCCTTATGTTCCAAATCATTAATTTAAATCCCAGTTTCCTTTCCTTCACCATTGGTTTTATGTGGATTTTTTTTTGTTTGTTTCACTTAACATAACTTTCACTTCTCCCCTTATATGTTTGCCATACTAAGCATATCTATAAAGTCTGTGAGCCTCTTTATTTTTTAAACTTTTTTAAAATTTAATTTTATTGTTGTTGTATTACATCCATCCTCCCCCTTTCTTTTAAAGATTTTTTTTTATTTTTTATTATTTCCAGAAAGAGAGGAAGGGAGAGAGGCAGAGAGGGAGAGAAACATTAATGTATGGTTGCCTCTCACCTGCTTCCAGCCACAAATCTGGCTGGAGACCTGGCTTGCAACCTGGTTATGTGCCCTGGCTGGGAATTGAACCAGTGACTTTTGGGTTCATAGGCTGGCACCTTATACACTGTGTCACCATCCAGGGCCGAGCCTCTTTATCATCAGTGTTTTGAACTCTGCATCTCTTATATTGGCTATCTTCTCATTGCTTAGTTCTCCTACTGGAACCTTGATCTGCTTCCTCTGTTGGGCCATACTTCTCTGTCTCCTCAACTTGACAGGCTCCGTGTGTGCCTCTGTGTCTTAGGCAGAGCTGTTGCAACTATTAAGTTGTAAGGGGCGGAGCCTTAGGTATTGATCAGTGTGAGGCCACCTGTTTCACCATGTTGTGCTGCTGTATGTGGGAGAGGGTCTAAGAGGCAACATTGCTGCTTGCTCAGCACTGGCCCCTTTTCCAGGCACTTCTCCCTCTTCTCGTATGGGACTGGCATCCCTCTAGCTGTTGCCCTGGCTGTGGTTCCCAGAGTGGGTGGGCCTACTGATGTTCCAGTACTGTGGGGGGCCACTAAGGAAATGGACTCTGCGGAGAGACCAGCAGTTTTTTCTGGGCACTCCCACTGGTTTTCAGTCAGAAGAAATGAGGCTTTAATTTTCCTGTAACTGTGCTGTGACTGCTGTAACTGAGCTGCTCTGTTTGGTCAAGGGCTGGGATTGCTCCCCACGTGTCCCTCTCTACTTTTTTTAATGTGTGACTGAAGTTTTGGCTAGCTGACCACAGTCACTGTTGCAGCCACCACTGCTTTCATTGCCATAGCACATCCTCTCTGCCCTTCCTGTATCTCTGGATGGGTATTTCTTCTTTATATCTTTGTTGGACTTCCATGCAGTTGGATTTTCTGGAACTTCTGGTTTTGAGGTAGTTGTATTCCTTCTTAGTTGTGGAGGGAGATGCAGCATGTCTACCTATGCCTCCATCTTGGCCAGAAGTCCTAGATCTTTTTATGGTATTTTTTTTTCATAGAAGAGACTTGGGGGAGCAAGTACTGATATTGTTACTGAGTAAACAGCAGCTCTGCCATCTGGTGATTTACATGTGACCCAACAATTAGTGTTGAAGGAAACAGATTTTTATTAACAGGGTTCCAGCCTCAGGGCAACTGAGAGCACCATCTCTCAGAGCTTTCCTTTTCCATAAGACCCAGAGGCTCCCTTGTTTTCCAAAGGGCTACAAGCCAAAATTGTGCCCAGAACTTCCCCATACCCTCATCCCTCCTTAAGCCCGTCCTGCAAACAGATCTCCATCGCCTCTGGAATGTGCGCTTGTGGGTTTCAGAGTCGCTACCCTTCAGATCTGGGTTATGTTGTCCGTAGTCCCCATGTAGTGGTTTGGGAAAACATGTGTCATGTTACGCTGGATCATGGTGGAACCCAGGGAGGCACACGTCTGAAGAGAGTGGTTGAGCTCTCTGAAGACATTTGTTAAGAATTGGTAACTGAATCAAAGGAAGATGAATCCTATTTTGTTTTCTCCACATCAGTTTCTCCACCTGTACACTGTCTCACTTCTCTCTCCTGTCATACTGGATTATGTATTCTCACACTCATTGCTGCAATAAAAAATTTTGATGCTATAGTGTAAGTGAAAAATAGATCAGTTTATAGCATTTGGCAGTTGAGTGGGAAGATTAAAGCAGTGCATGAGAATAATTTGTTATTTTGTGTGAAAGACTTTAGCATTTTCCTATACTTGAATAGTACTTTATATCTTTGGTAACTGAATAGCATCCATAGTATTTTAACTGCATTAAGCAAGACATATGAACAGTCCTGACTAGTCAGCATCACAGAAGATAGGAGACAATTTTTAGGATCTATTTGCCTTGGCAGAATTATAGTACCTTTGTTCATGTGACTGCTAGACAAAAATAAAAATATAGCATAGTAGCTGGATTCTTTAGCTGTCTTAAGTATACCTTTGTGCTTTTTCTTATTGTTAATATTGTATAAATAGCACAGACATCCTACCTTAAATATTGCCTTAGAAAAAAATCCATTGCTGATTTTAAGTATTGAAGAGCCTTCATAATTTTCTGTTCTGAAAATTTCACTGTGGTTTCTGTTTTTTTAAAAAAATAATCCTTTTACAAATACAATTCTGAAATGCTTTGTTTCCTTTTTAAGCATAACAGCATGCTTTTTGGAAGCATATTGTATGTGAAGATTGTCACTTGTTCAATTTTTAGCTTCCTTCTTTGTAAAAATGATTTATACAACACTACTGTAAAAATTCAGTGTTAACAGTGAAATTACTTCTTGAGCTACTACAGTGAAGAATAAGAGAAAATCTACTATGTTAAAATTGAATAATGCATTTATTTTAATCTTTGGCTTCACTCCCCTACCAGCTTCCTATTTGGCTACTAAAAAGGATGTAGTAAAAATCCCCAAAAGTGTTCTTTTTTTTTTTTTCTGGAGCTGCTCCAATAGGATGTCAAAAATTTTTTGAAAAGAACATTCACTTATGTGTAATAGCTTTAGAATACATAATAGGATACAATAGTATGCTTTTAAGAGAAGCAGGGGTAGATTATGAACAACACAAAAGATGTGTGAGAACTCCTTTTTTGTTAGTCATGGTTAAACCTTAATTGTTTGCATTGAACAGATTTATTTGTTTATAAAATCTGTATAACACTGTTAACCGAATGGGATGTTAAGAGAGAGAGATTATGGTTCATAGATGTGCCTCTAATAAATAGCTTTCCTTAAATATTTGAAAGAAACATAATAATGAAAAACAGTTAGTTACTTATGGACAATTAAAAAATGTATTCTATGAATTCTACATTTTTAATTGCAGGTTAAGCTGGGTCAAGAGGGTAATAAAACCCTTTAGAAGATAAATAAGGTATCTATAGAATCCTTAGAAGAGTCAGTGACAGGATAACTAGATATCTCTTTTTTAAAGAAATTGCCCTTAACAATTTGATGTACTTGTCAAAGGATATTTTTATAAAACATTGATTTTAAAAATCTTAAGTGGCTAAATAAAATAAATTTATCTAAAGATATAGGCATTGATTTTATTTTTTTCATGATGGTACCTCAGCTGCCAAGTTGAGTTATCACACTTCTCGGTTTAGGCATAATCAACATCATCATTCTCTCTCTCTTTTAAAAATTTATTTGTTGTTACTTTATCCTTATAACTTAGTACGTACTTCTGTTTCCAATTCCTCTTCTAGGTTTTCACTTTACGATGGTTGGATATGTATGGGTCCTTAACAGTATATACAGTAGTATTGTTAAGGGATGTGGTGGAAGTCTGCTTGCTGTACTAATCTCTAGTCTCACATTTGAAACCATTCCCCAAGTGTCCTCTGGTGGGATGTTTTGTAAAATAGAAATATAATCCTGTCAATCAACTGCATAAGATTCTTAAGAGGTCTTTCCATTCATTAAGAGACTCTTCAAGCCCTGGCTGGTGTGGCTCAGTGAATAAGGCGCTAGCTTGCAAATCCAAAGGTCGCTGGTTTGATTCCCAGCCAGGGCACATAACCAGGTTGCAAGCCAGGTCTCCAGCCAGGTCTGTAGCTGGAGGCAGGTGAAAGGCAACCATGCATTGATGTTTCTCTCCCTCACTCCTTTCTCCTCTCTCTAAAATAAGAAATAAAATATTGAGAGAGAGAGAGAGAGAGAGAGAGAGAGAGAGAGAGAGAGAGAGAGAGAGAGAGACTCTATAAGTTAAACCCCTTTCTCACTGAATTTTGGCTGAGCCATGTTTCATGACCCCAGCCCTTGCACAACACTTCCTCCTGTTTGTATAGCATGTTAGCAGCCTCATCCTGAGTCAGCACTTGGTAGTAACCTTATATTGAGACAGGATAGTAAGTCGCTAGAAAAGTTCCTGAGCAAGTGGAACAGGGAAACTGAGATAAGAAAATTAAACAGTTTGGGCAACTTATAGCCAGCTGGTCAATTGCAAGACATTATCTCCCCGAACCAAGGACACTTGAAAGTGAATGGTTTATACCTTCCCTCCCTAAACAGAGAGTACTAGCTTAGCTGGACATAAACCACAGGTGTTTGGGAAGAGGGAAATGCTAATGGAAATGGAGAGGTAACACCAAAAATCAGGGAACCAGCTAGGGAAGAAGCAGCATGACTACCTTTTCAGTTCTCTCTCCCCTTACTCCCAAGAGAAATGGCACATCTGTACCCCACCCCACCCCACCCCCAGGAGTTCCTGCTCCCAATTTCCTGTGCTCTATATAAACTCAATTCTGAAAGCTCAAGGGAAGGTGATGTTAGGGGTTTTACTGACCACCTTCTCAAATTGCTGGCAACTATAATCCAATCCCTGTCTGCTTTTTGGCTGCTGGACTCCATTGCTCTCCAATTTTAATACCTCCTTAAACTGTACCTGGAAAATATTTATTTTTGGCCTTCAGGACACAATTCAAACATTCATCTGCTTTTTTTTTAATGAAGCCTCTCCTGGCTGTCTTTTGCCTTTCTGTCTTTATTCTTTCTTAAATAGAAGTTTATCATAACACCTGTCATACATTTTTTGGTTTCCATGTTTTTGTGCCTCTCAAAGCATTGAACTCCAAAGAAGGGAAACTCTCTTAGCCAACCTTTTAACTTCAGTAGTTTTCCCAAACCCCAGTAAATATTAGTATTTGGGACTCAGGAGCAAGAAATACTAATTCCTAGGAATTAGGAGGAATTCTTGAAATCATGGTATTCTTAAAAATACTTCTAACAGTCTCTATATGCTCTATTCACTATTATAAATATCCAACATTTGGTTTAACATATGACAAATATAAAGGTTAGTAGTACTTATGAAGAACTGTAGCCTGTATTCAAACACTAGGAAACACTAGTGAATATTACTGGGCTGTATTCAAATTGCGTAACATTCAGACCCCCTGGCAAAACTAACAGCACCACGTGGGCTCATGTGTCAGAATTGCCAATGTGAGCATTTTCTTTGCTTCCAAAACCTCTTGTTTCTTGAAACATCACTCACAGGATTTCCATAAAATATATTATATCTATAATCATGCCAATGCAGACAGGACTGTGAACACACACAACTTGACAACAGCTACAAATGAGAGTGACTGGGGCCACTTTATTCCTGAGTGCGCCCTGGTTGCTGGGAACACTGACCGTCACCTTCCACTCTGCGTGCTGTGCCCACACGTCCTGCTTTTGTTTTCAACCTGACATCAGTATATTCCTTTGAATAACATGAAACATTCCTAATAGCGCCATGTTATTAAGCATTAATTCTCAAATAAGAATTACAGTGTTTTTCCTTTTCTGATTTTATTTTTTAACTAATTTTTCTTAGAGCTTGGAATGTAGAAAACCAAATTTTCTGAGAAGGGCTGGGAACTAATTATTATAGGGAAACACTCTCCAATGCCTAGTAGAGTAGATGTTCAATAAAATATTTTGAAATATGTCTTCAGCCAATGTTTCTTTGTAGTCCCCAAATATCTAAAATACTCTCTGGTACTTAAGATACTTTAGTGATTGAAACTAGTTCTTTTGAATCAGTATCATAATAAAGTAGGGAATCATAGTTTAGATTTTTGTCATTAACACCACAAATGTCAGCTTAACTTACATTATTTTGGTGGCTTGTAACCTTTATTTAGCTAAAATCTCTAAGAAAACCCATAAAGTGACTAAAACTCATCAAAGCCTCCCAACATATGCTTTCATAGCACTCGATACCTTTTATAGTGTTTATACCTATGGACATTAATTATTTGCATGATATTTGCTTGATATTTCTGTTCTTGCCTTAGCTCCCTGAGGGCAGAAATTATTTCTGTCTTCACAGGTGTGACACCAGAAGGTGCTAGTTAACCATAGTCCAAGCATGTGATGGGAAGCTTGATAAGTATGGGGAGGATACATAAATGTATAAAGGGAATGGCAGCCTGAATGAACAAGAGTATCACAGAATGTGAGCTGGCTTTACAAGAGGTCTGTGACAGGTTTTGAAGACACTATACTCAGTTATCTGATGTGGTCTTACAATCGATTTTTCTATCTATATGATGGGTAGTGAAATGTTATTACCCCAAATGTATGCCTCTTAGCCTGTCTGAGTTAACAACAGCATCTTTCATTATTACTGTTGTTATTATTTTTCCCATTATATACTTCTTTGTGACCTCTTTAGGAAGAGCATTCCACTGCTTTCAATTTACTATATATTTTTGCTTGAATAACTCCCAGAATATCATATGTTCTAAATTCTAAGATAAAAAAAGCCTTAAATTTTAGTATCTCCTCCCTGGTTAATATGCCTAGATTTGTGAAGTAGAATAGTAATAGTAGATAGAGTAACACTTGGGCTGTTTTACTCATGTCCGAGTTTCATCATGATGATTGGGTTTGGGTAGGGTGAGGTACAGAAAACGTAATTTGGAAGAGTTGAAGTAAAAAGGGTGGCAATATTGTGGGGCAAAAGAGGGCATCTAGTCTTTTGAATCAATGTTTTAGATAAGGATTCCCTAAATATGTTCTGCTTAGGACTTTCCTCAAATTATTTTCAATATTTCTGCCATTGAAGACCAAACAAACATAGTAGTTTCTGTGTTTTGATGGTTTCCAGGGTTTCAAATGGTCAGGCTCAAAAAACCCCACCGTCCAGTCCTACACAGGACTAGCCTCTGAAGATGGAAAATGTGTAGAGGAACTAGAATGGAAGAACCATGGGCATGGACAACAAGTGGGATTGACTTTGGGGGGGGGTAGTGGGTGAGTGGGGAAGGGGACAGAGGAGAGGGAAAAAGGGGATGGTTTAATTTTACAACCACAGTAAAATTAAATTAAAAAAAGGAAAGAAAACATGTAGCTGGAGAATGGCTACTAAGTCAGAATGTTTGGTCACTGTCATTTCACAGGGAACTAAAACTTATTCTGAGCACCAAAATATAGGTGTTTTCCATTAGTGCAGATTTTTTTTGAAAGTCAAACCAAAAGGAAATTGAAAGGAGCATATTATTGAATTTCTCTTACACCCTTTCATTCTCATTATATTAATTCTTGGATTTTTATACGGTGTTTTAAACTTTTTTAGTTGCGGGGAACTTGGACTAGTTTTTACATTTGTGGCTGATTTAGAGTGTATTGAACTAGCTGAGAAATTTTTTCCCTGTATGTCGTTATCCAAAGTAAACAAAGCTATCAGTTTGAAATTTGCATTACTAGTCTTTGCTGAAAAAGAGCAATCAAGCAAATTTTATCTATTCATACAAAATTAACTCTATCCCTTGAGTCACTTAGCATAATTGTGATATTTCTGTTTGGGATTGTAAAAATACTTCCAACTATTTTGTAGGGATATAAAAAGAAGACTAAAATAGCTAACTTATGTTTATGAAAACCTAGATTTATTGTTGTGTTTTATGTATTGAAAATTTGAGTTAGATAAATTTGGTTTACTTTGAAGTTAGCAAGTATAATAATAAAGGCTATACAAGAGAGTGGACTTTCCAAGTATCTAGGAAATTTAACATGTTACAAAAAAAAGTTTATAAAATAATTCAGAGACAATGAATAAGTGGACATTAAAACGAATAAATCAGTGATTAAATACAATTAAAAGATTTATTTCAGAAGACAGGGAAAAATATAGAGAAAAAAGAAAAAAGAAGATGGCATGATATATCCAAGGGCTCTAATATTGTAGTCATGCATGATGTAGAAAGGGAAATTAAATAGACACAGGAAACAATAATAAAAACAAAATAAAGTAACATTCCCCTGAGAAGACAAATTTAAATCTTTTTATTGAAAATGCAGAGAAAGTGGTAACCGAAACTACTGAGGGAAAAAGACCTGCAGTTAGGTACATCACAGTGGAGTTTCTGAATTCTGTGGACCAAGACCAATTTACAAAATTCTAGACTGAAAATGCAGGTGGTATCCCAAAGGAGAGGGAATCAAATTGACATGGGTCTTCTTGTCTGTGTGGATTCTAGATGGTAATGGGGCAGTGTATTCAGAGTTCCAAGGGAAAACATTTCCACTGTTATATGCCTTTAATTTATAGATGTGCAGATATTTTTTGTGGCATCAAGACAGATATTTCCTCAAGAAAGTTCTCTAGCCAAATGAAGTTGAATCAGAATTAATATCTCAAAAATTAATGTAAGTGAAATGACTAAAAATTCTTATATTATGAGGTGTAAACACAAAACAATTATTTTTCCCCCATTTTCTATTACCACTGTGTTCTATAGAAATTCCCTTTCTTACTGAATAACATACTCTTTAATGACTTTTAAATCTAATCTCATAAATTTAATTTCTATAATTAAAAAGTCACATTTTAGCTATTAATAGTTATTCCTGCTTGTTTTATTTTAATTAACCCATATAAATAAGTGTAAAGCACAGTGAATTTTCCATCATTATATCTATGTAAACAGAATCCAAATCAAGAAGTAGAATATTCCCAACACTCCAGAAATCCTAACTGTGCCCTCATACTACATCCTTCTACCTTGGGAATTGTCTTGTTAACAAAAGCAAATTAGTTTTCCTCCTTTTCAGCTTATTCAGATGGAAGGTACTGTACATATATTTTTTGTACATGACTTCTTTTTTTCAACTTTATGTTTATAAAACTCAGTAGAGAAACAGTTTGTTCTTTTTCATTGCTGCATAGTATTTTACTTTGTAAATGTACTACATTTTATTCTTTATGCTATTGCTGGACAGTTTTTGGCTATTACAGGTAGTGAATTTCTTGCTTGTACAAGTCTTTGGTGAACAGTGGTAAGAATCCCTGAATTTTTGGTCATAGGGTATATGCATATGATTTAATAAACATATGAGACTTTAATAAATACTGTTAAATAACTTTTCAGTGTTTGTATCAATTTATATTTCCACTCACAGTATATGAGTTGCTTCATATCTTTGGCAACACTTGATATTGTCTTTTCTTTTTTCCACATGTCATTATGGTAGATATGTAGCAGTATGTCATTGTGCTGTTAATTTGCATTTTATCGATAACTAATAAAATTGAGCACCTATTAGATGTGTTTGTATGTGTATACATATACCTATATTTGTTATATAACTGATAGGGGAACTCAAGATTTTAGCCGTAGTTATAGTTGATGGGCTTAAGTGATGAATGCATGTGGAAGGCTTTTATCCCAAGAACTGGACTGCATGACCTGTTGTCTTCCAGAGAGGCAGATAAAGAATTAGCGAACAGGGCCCTGACTGGTAGCACAGTGGGTAAGGTGCCGGCCTGCGAACCCAAAGGTCGCAGGTTCAATTCCCCAGCCAGGGCACATAACCAGGTTGCAAACCAGGTCTCCAGTCAGATCTGTGGCTGGAGGCAGGTGAAAAGCAACCATACATTGATGTCTCTCGCCCTCTCTGCCTCTCTCCCTTCCCCTCTTTCTAAAAATAATGAAATAAAATCTTTAAAAAAAAAAAAAAAAAGAATTAGCGAACAGCAGATTAATTAATCACTACTGGACTACAACTCTTATCTGATTAACCTTTTTTTCCCAAACTCCTCAACTATCTTTGCTTCTCCTTATAAAGAAAGGTCAGCTTGAAATTAGACATTAGGATGGTTTTGGAGGGTACATAACACACTGCTCGGATTGCTGGCATCTGAGGAAAGTGCCCATAAAGATCTACTTCTTATCTTTACTTAGTGGTTCTGGTAGGGACAGGCAGCACAAATGTTGATTTGGTTTCATAACTATTCTTTCTTGTAAATTGCCTGTTCAAATATTTGCCCATTTTATATTGAGTTATATGCTTTAAAATGTTTTTAAATTGATTTGTAGGTGCTCTTTATGTGTTCTCATTAGAAGTAGCTTGTCAAATAACACACAAAAGTTTGTTCATTTATTATATTAATGGTGTCTATTGATTTAGAGCAGTTCTTACTGTTGTCCCATTGATCAAATTTTTTTCTTAATGGTGTTTCTTTTGTGTTAAATATTTGCCTGCCTGAAGGTCATGAATATGTTTTCCTATGAAAGTTTTATATTTTGTATTTATATCTGTAATCTACCTAGAATTTAGTTTCATATATGGCTCAAGGCTAGGGTTGAGATTTATTTTTTATTTTTTTTTTCCTTTTAATTTTATTGTTGTTGTATTACATCCATCCCTTTTTTTCTCCCCTCTGTCCCCCTCCCCACCCACCCTTTCCCCCCAAAGTCAATCCCACCTGTTGTCCATGTCCATGGTTCCTTTATACTAGGTTCTTGTCTAAGCTGCTCCCCTTCTTCATGTGGATATCAGATTGACTCTGCATCATTTAATAAAAAGACCATTCTTGTCCCATTGTGCTTTCATGCCACCTTTGTCATAAATCAAAGAGCCATATAGATTGTGATGTATTTCTAGGCTCTATTCTGTTCTCTTGATATATTTATATATTCCTGTGTCAGTAGCTCACCGTCTGACCTATGTTCTTATTTACACCAGGTTTTACTATGTGGTAGTTTAAGGCTTCCGGTTTTGCTGGTCCTGTTCATTGGAAAACTTCATCCTCACATTTCATTCAAAATTAGATTTTCCCATTTCATAAGCAGCTTGGTGTGGAGGGGAATACTTAGACCATGGAAACATAGCCTTTCCTCTGGCCTTCCCATGTTCTCTGCTGCTGATTCCCTTTTCCACTTTGCAGGGAGGAGGATCAAAGGCAAGACGATCTCTTTTTATACCATGGGATAGCCCTGGGCAAGGTATCTGACCCATTTCTCCTTATCCTTTTTCTGGAACTGGTGTGTCAGCAGCCTGCTGCAGATGGACATTGTCACACCCAACAAGCCGCCTCAGGCTGTGCTCCTCTAGGGCTTTTTAACCTCCTGCTGCATTGGCATCTGCCCTTCGTGCTGCCCCAATTCCAGGTCCCTGGCTGGGTCTGACAGAATCTATCCCACACTTTGAAAAACATGCTTTCCAAGGAACAGTTTGCCATTTTAGTCTATTCCCATCTCCTTTCTTCTCCTCCTACCCTGCCTCAGCTCCAGAAGGTCTGGAGTGGGCCCGCAACAGGAATGTCTAACCATGGAGGAATGTGTCAGTCTGTCCTGTGGACACTCCAGTTGTCTTCGTGGTCTGCTTTTCCTGGGGAGGGAGATCAGGTAGTTTCTCTACACAAAGATTACCCTCCTCCATACGTGACTACATCATGCCCTAATTCTTTCTTCCTCTCTCAAAGTTAAAGACCCCTGGAAGCTTTGGGGTGGGGGAATTTTATTCTAATACCTATGCCTTTTATGAACATGGCTATCTTTGTTGTAATCCCTGTGACTTTTGGTTTCCTCAAGGCAGTAAAAAGTGATCAATTACATCTCATACAATATATAAGAAACCATAGTGAGTAGTGCAACTAGTAAAACCTGTCACTTTTGTCCTGACCAGTGTGGCCCAGTTGGTTGGGTATTATCTTGCAAACCGAAAGGTCACCAGTTCATTACCAGTTTGATTCCTGATCAGGGCACATGCCTTGGTTGCAGGTACAAGAGGCAACTAACTGATGTTTCTCTCCCTTTTTCCCCATTCCTTCCCCTCTCTCTAAAAATGAATACATAAAATCTTTAAAAAAATCTAAATCACTTTTGATAATATGGTTGTAAAACAGAACACTAATGTTAAGAAATGTTTCTGAAATAAAAATTGTAAAGCAAAATAATAATAATATAGCATTAAAACTTCACACTATGGGGCCCTGGCTGGTGGCTCAGTGGATAGGCACCGGCCTGAGAACCCAAAGGTCGCTGTTTCGATTCCCAGCCAGGGCACATAACCAGGCTGCAAGGCAGGTCTCCAGCCAGGCCTGTAGCTGGAGGCAGGTGAAAAGCAACCCTACACTGATGTTTCTCTCCCTCTCTGCCTCTCTCCCTTCCCCTCTCTCTGAAAATAATAAATAAAACATTTTTAAAAGCCCCCAAAAACTCCACACTTAAAAAAAACACAAAAAAACCCAACTCCACGCTATGATCAAACCTTTGGGGTGAAAGTGAGAAAAGATAGATGGAAATCATACTTTGTTAAAAATAGACATTTATAATTTAATTTTTAATTTTTTACCTCAATTAAAAATATAGGTACTTATAAGGGAAAGGACTAATGTAACAAATAAAGTGTTAAGGAAAAATAACTAAAGAAGAATAAAGAAATGAAGAAAACTTGATTACAAAAACAGAAAAGAGATGAAGACAAAAGGGAAAAAAAGAACAGGAAACGTAATAAAGACGCTACATAAAATTCAGGAATAATATCAAATGTGAACACACTGAAAGACAAAGTTTCCCAGGTTATAAAACAAAAGTTGCCAACTGTATCTATGGCTGTTTTCAAGAAATAGCCAAGACAGAATGACAGAAATAGGAGAAAAAAAATTTATAGTCAAAACTATGCCAGTTAAGTGTAAATGTATTAAGAAGAAGGCTGAGGTAGCAATATAAACAACAGATAAAATATAATTAAAGATGAAGAGCATTACATAGAATTAAGCTGATTTTTAATAATAGATTTAATAATAGATTTTGCTTAACATAACAAAACACAAGAGCACATTTAGATATACAAAGACAATTTGTTAATACTTCAGTTACAGTGATGTACAGTGTATGCCAACATTTTTCAGAATTGGATGATGAAGTAGACAAACTAAATGGGGCTGTAGATGATGGTATTATGGAGAAAGAATAAACTTTCCTTTACACTCAGGGTTTTTTCTAGCTCGCCCAATAATCAAATAGACAAGACAAAGTAACAAGAGAAAATGTCCTCATTTAATACATAGATATGTTGGGAACCCCTCTTACATGAGATACCATACAGGCATAAGAGACTCGGAGATAAAAAGGGATCTTGGGTATGTAAGACATCCTGGGCTAGGGGTGGGCCACAGTGCTTTGGGGTCTGAGAGGGTCATTTCAGGATGATAGGAGCAAGTGCTTCCTATATAGGAGTTTATCCTGCCCTGTAGGTAGGTTAAAAGAGGTTACCAATGATAACTGCTTATTTTGGGCAAGGCCCCTAATTCAAGTTCTTCTAGGTAGTTAAGAGAGGGGCAGAAGTTTCACTTGAGCATTTATTCTGGGCAAGAATTCTCACATACAGAATTGAAAAATACTGACAAGTAGGTATAGGAGATGAGATTGAGTGTACGTTAGCATAAGACCATGCATCTATGAATTGCCTTTTTTTGGATAAATATGTAATTAAGTAATTCAAACCTTTCTGAGACATCCCTTAAAGGTATTTAGAACTCTTGCATTTTATACAACAGCCTAAGTTAATACAGTCTTCTCTTTAAGTTTAAAGATTATCAAAGAAGAATGAGAGGAAACAGTGCATAAAGCTAGAATGAAGCAGAACATAAGCTCACAGGTTGAGCTTTTAAACATCAAGGTTTATTTTTTTTTAAATATTAAAAAAATTTTGTTAATTATTTGTATAGAGAAGAGCAAGGAGGGAGGAAGAAAGGGAGAAAAACATCAGGGTATGGTGGCCTTTTACCTGCCTCCAGCTATGGACCTGGCTGGAGACCTGGCTTGCAACCTGGTTATGTGCCCTGACTAGAAATCGAACTGGGGATGCTTGGGTTCGCAGGCTGGTGCCAATTCACTGAGCCATGCCAACCGGGGCTTATTTTTTCAAATTAAATATTTAATTGGAAGGTTTGGGTCTGGCTTATTTATAGTGTTTCAAACGTGTGTGGCTGTCAACGAATATATGGATTCTGCCTAGAGGCTCTGTCAATAGGTGCAGTTGAATATATTTATATATATGCTGAATTTCTATTCCAGACCTTCTTGTTAAAAAAAGATATATCTGCTTCCATTCTGTTTAGGAAAGGAGGGATACATTGGAGATATTTTTTCATGCTGTTATAATTAATTCCTTTTTTTCCCGATAACGGGGAGCCAAGATGGTATAGATAAGTGAAATCTATTGACCCTGAATCTATTTTAGTTATGAATATCAATATCTTCCTTACTAAATATTTATAAGGTCTAATGACAAGCAGGAAATTTGGAAAACAATTTAAGCAAGTTTGCAATATTTTTTTTTCTGTCCTGGGCTGGAGGTACTTCTAAGCAACCTAGTGTTCCAGTCAGCTTTCCTCACAAGATACTACTGCTCTAACCGAAATAGCTTATCACTATTTTCTGTAGGTTTTATTTTAGAAATACCTATTTGAATTTTTCTCCCTTCTTTATCCACCACTGTATCTTCATTGTATAAATTTCTTTGTTTCTTCTCAAGTCACAAGTTGAAACTGACAACTAACCTGATCACCTGCCATCAGCTGGTTAACTGTTTCCCTTCCAGCTGTCTCTAGAGCTCTCCTCCTAAAACCCCCTGGTTGTGTCAGAACCATGCTTAACACCTTTGTGGTAACCCTCCATTCCCAGCTGCCTCCAGAACAGACGAAGAGCAAACCTGTGCTATTCTCCCCTTGCTATTTTATTGTCTTTTTTGGTTTGTCCTTCAAGAATTACATGATGGTTTTGACTATTCAGTTAGAGGTGAATAATGTATTTTTGCATGCATTTTTCTAGGTTGATGAAAGTCTTTCTTATCTGTATGGGGAGAATAAGAAGAGCATCTATTTTATAGTTGTGTAGATATGAGTTAATACATGGATGTAAACCATGTAGGATATAAACACACACAGTATTCTGTAATTTGCTTTTCTAACTTGATATGTTTTAGTTAATTTTCAAGGTCACTGCATATAGATCAAACTTATTTATTATGATAGTTCCATAATACCCATGGTAAAGGTGAGTCCTAATTAAAATTTTCCTTTTTAGATGGGCATTCATGAGCTTTCTCTTTTTATACTATTACATTTCTACAATAGTTTGTGTCTGTAGTCTATCATGACTTATAAACTATGCTAAAACATGTGATTCTTGAGCTAGAGTAGAGAAATCAGTGTCTATAAGAGACCCCCTAGTAACAGACTAGTAGTACCTATAAGAATTTAGTGTAAGATTAAGTTGACATTTGAAAGAAGCAGGAAATGAAAAACATAATTCAATAAATATTGAATACTGAAAAAATTGTTTTAATTTTAATTATTGTGGGGGAAAAACGTCCAATTCCCAATCTCATGCCATGTAACACCCTGGCCTGCAACTTTGCTGATTATCTCTAGTCCAGTGATTTTTTTAGCTAGTGTACTGCAAGAATTTTTAAAACATGCACTATGTGACTATTTAGTCAGGGTATTTATTGATTCTTTTCCCTTATTTTGTCAAATAGAAAAATGACAACAGCCAACACAGCAATAGCTGCCTGGTTTGAGTGGGTCAAAGTTATACCTAATTTTTGTCAGATCAGCAAAAAATATACTGGACTTTTTGGTGTGCCACAAATTTTAGTCATTAGTTTATGCGTGCCCTGCCATGAAAAAGGTGGAAAAATTTGCTGCTCTAGTCTAGAAGCCATGCATTTTATCCATTCCAGAGACTATATCTCCCATTCCCCTGCTCCAAGAAGAGGAGAGGGGGTCTGATCTCACTTAGATTTTCTAACAATGTTGTTGGAAATTCAGTATTTCATTCCTTTTTATTTATGAATAGTACTCCACTGCATGGGTATAGGACAATTTGGTTACCCATTCCCCTGTTAATGGATATTTGGGTTGTTTCAGTTAGGGGCCATTATAAATAAAGCTGTATGAATATTCTATATATGATTCTTGATTTGTACAAATACTATTATTTCTCTTGACTGAAAACCTGAAACTAAATGGCTGGATTGCAGGGTAGGTGTGTGTTTAACTTTTTAAGGAACTGCTGAATTGTTTTTCAACATGGTTGTACTATTTTACGTGTGAACGTGCAGTATGTGATGGTAGTTGATTCATATTGCTATAAAGATTGGTATTTGGAGTCATTTTAATTGCAGTTATCCTAATGGTAGTGTCTCATGATTTTAATTTGTATTTCTCTGAAGACAAAGGATGTGAGCACCTTTTCATGTTCTCACCTGCCATCTGCATGTCTTTGTTGTATTTGTTCAAATCTTTTGCCCACTTTTAAATTACCTCATTGATTTTCTTATTCGTACAATTTGGCGATTTTAAAATCTACTCTAGATAAAAGATGATATTAGAATGTGTAATCTGCAAATGTTTTCTTCCAGTTCATTGTTCATCTTCTTTTCATCCTCTTTTTTTTTCTTTTAAAGATTTTATTTATTATTTTCAGATATAAGGGCAAGAAGGGAGAAAGAAAGGGGGATAAACATCAATGTATGGTTGCCTTTCACCTGCCTCTTCATTCTCTTAGTGGTATCTTTGAGAAGCAGACACTCTTAATTTTATGGAAGTTTGATTTATCACATTTTCTTATGGAATTGATGCTTTTGGTGTCATATCTAAGAAATCTTTGCTTAACTCAAGGCCAAAAAATTTTTTGCTTACATTTTCTTGTAGTAGTTTTATGGTGTTAGCTTTTACCTTTTAAATCTATGATTACTTTTAAGTTAATTTTTGTACACATTATGGCAAAATATGGATCAAGACTCTTTATTTATTTTGGCCTGAGGACATTCATTTGTTCCAGAACAATTTTTTGACAATTCATTCTTTAATGAATTGCCATTACACCTTTGTCAAAAATCACTGCAATATGTAGGTAGGTCTAAATTGACTTTCTTTTTTCTTTTTCTTTTTTTTTTTTAAATTTTATTGTTGTTGTATTACATCCATCCCCTTTTTGCTCCCCTCTGTCCCCCTCCCCACCCACCCATTCCCCCCAAAGTCAATCCCACCTGTTGTCCATGTCCGTGGTTCCTTTATACTAGGTTCTTATCTAAGCTGCTCCCCTTTCTTGCCTCTGAAATTGACTATTACTTCATTCTGTTCTGTTGATCTGTCTTTACCCTAATGCCATGCTATCTGTCTTGTTTACTAGATATTTTTCATAGTCTTAAAATCAAGTAGTGTTCATTTGCAACAACATGGATAGACTTAAAGGGTGTTATGCTAAGGAAGTAAGTCAGACAGAGAAAGATAAATACTATATGATTTCATTTATATGTGCAATCTAATGAGCAAAATAATTGAGCAAACCAAACAGAAACAGACTCATAGAAACAGAACAAAGTGAGCGCTACCAGATGGGAGTAGTTGGGAGTAGGGGTGCTGGGTGAAAAAGATGAAGGGATTAAGAAGCTACAAAATAGCTCTGGCTGGTGTGGCTCAGTGTGTGGAGCGCTGTCCTTGGAACCTAAGGGTCGTGGGTTCGATTCCTAGTCAGGGCACCTGCCTGGGTTTCCAGCTGGGTACCTGATTGGGTATGCGTGTGTGTGTGTAGGGGGGTGGGTAGCTTCTGTGTGTGAACATTCATGTTTCTCTCCCTCTCTTCCTTCGTCCCTTAACTTCTTTCTAAAACATAAAATCTTTAGAAATAAAAAGAAGCTACAAAATGGCCATGAGGCTGTAAAGTGCATCATAGGGAGTATAGTCAATAATATTGTAATAACCATGTATGGTGCCAGTGGGTACTAGAGGTATCAGACAGATCACTTCATAAATTATCTAATTGTCTAGTCACTCTGCTATACATCTGAAACAACTATAAAATAATATTGAATGTCAACCTTAATTGAAAAATGAAAGTTTATCCTTTTAATTAACTTTTGAATAAGTACATTCTGCTCATTTTTATGGCCTCACCTTGAGTCAGTTACAACCTCTCGTTCGGAATAGCTATTTATTTCTTCTCACTCTAGTACTTCAATTATCTTGCTACTTTGTACTTGTTATAGTATGTGTCTATCATCCCCATTAAACTCTATTCTTGTAAAGACGGACCTTGAATTATGATTTTGTACTCTCAGTGCCTCGCTTAATATGTGGCATGCAATTGGGGTACAATAAATATGTTGTGAATACATGAATTAGCTTGTCATTAAATATTAGTTTTGATGGCTTTAATATCATCATGAACATTAGAGAAAGTCACTTATTTGATCAACTTTTGGGAAAGAGTCTTTCAATGCCTTATTTATTCAAAGCTAAAAATAGTTTTTGTAATTTTAGTAATCAAGGATGAAATGGACTCTTGTATAGTTACATGCTACCTCCAGAATATTCTTCCTATAATGTAAAAATATCCTAAAAGGTATACGAGATCAGTCCCAAAAGTGTCAAGCCAATGTCAATATAATTAAAACAGTTTGCATGCTCGGTACTTGTGGTACAGACTTTGTATAAATCACTGCCATCTCAGAATGAGTGTGTTAAAAGGGAAGAGGCAGGTGTCACAAATCTTTATTTTTTTAGCATTAATACAGTAGCTGAATGTTTATTGCTTCCAATATCTAAGTAACAACAGGTATTAACAGGGAAATGTTGGATGCGGATTTTCACCTACAGCAGGGGACCTACGTTTGCTGCTAATTTCTGAAGGTAGTTATATTTCCTAATAATTCCCTCGCATCAGATCCATGAAGTTACTGTTCTGATGGGGATGTAGGAAAGAGGGCGATCATTTTTCACATGGCTGGACTTTTCATATGCAACACGCCGCTGGCTGTGGGACTGTCAGGCTGCTTTGTGTGTTTTAAAGCGGGATCCTGCTTACGTGTCACTGCGCTTCTCTCTTTGCAGCATCTGGCGAGGCCCCAACGTGAACTGCACAGACAGTTCGGGTTACACTGCTTTACACCACGCGGCCTTAAACGGACATAAGTAAGTGCCACTTCTTTGGACTGGAATTCTTGTCTTTCGCTCCATGTAACCGAGTTAATTGTGGCTGAAGATAGCTGTCTCGTGTTGCCGGAAGTCCTCTGGGCTTCCATGAGTTTGGAGGGGCATCAGGTGGCAGAGCCTGTAAGTTAAACTTGGTAGGAATGTTGCTGAGGATGATTATGTGCAGTGTAAACAGAGAGAATTGCTCTTAAATAGTCGGATGACATGCAGGGAAAAAGAAGGATGTGACAGGACACATCAGTCATGTGTAGCTTTGGCGAGGGGTAGGGTAAGACCACTCAGTAATACCACCCTACCTCTTTGGTATCTTCACCTAACATGAAATTATTCACTGGGAGTAAAATCTCTGAATAGATTCTAGCTATTATGAGTCATAGGTGCTTAGATGAACCACTTCAGAATCCGTCACATTTAGCTAAAATGCTTTTTTTAATTGGCATTCATCACCGTCTTTCTGGTTTTAAACTTGTTTAACCTGTGGAATTATGTTTCAAATAATGCGATAGTATACAGTATGAAGAGCAAAAGAGTGTGTAACCATAGCAACCATTTCATTTCCAGTGTTTTAGCTAGGTAATCTCATGGTTTAGTGACCAGTCAAAATGGGAGGTGTCCTCTGAATGACTGAGGTCTTCCCCATCAGAAAAAAAAGTGACACTTTTCATGTGTCTCTTTCTTCTAATTTTTTCTTTGTTCTAATAATCCAAGTTGGTCTTCCTGATCTGGATCATTTCATTTCACTTCAGTTTTTTACATGTGGTAATTGCTGCCTTAAAAATGCTACTTACCTTTTGCCCTGACCAGTATGGCTGGTGGGCATCATCCTGCAACACAAAAGGTTGCTGGTCTGATTCCTGGCAGGGTTACATGCCGGGATTGCGGGCTCTCCCCCTTTGGGGGTGTGCAAGGGGCAGCCCATCAATGTTTTTCACATTGATGGTTCTCACCCTCTTTTTCTCCCTCCTTTTCCCTCTAAAAATAATACTTAAAATCTATATATATAATATTAACCCCCCCACCCCCACTTACCCTTTGCTTTCCCACCTAACATTTAAAGTTTTTATGTTGAATTGAGACACAAGGGACTTAGGCATACTTGATCACATTTTATGACCCTAAAGTTCTTACTCAAGAAAAATCATTTTTGTCATTATTTATCACTACACCTTTGTTAATCTTAAAACTTACTGCATAAACCTAAAATTATTATTCTCTTTCAAGAACCCTCTGAATTACATAAACTGTCCCTTAATGTTTCATCACTTGGGTTCTTAATATGAGGATTTCCAAATTACATTTTTTTCATCCACTCTCTATTCTGTGTCATCCTATATCATCTAATTTAAGACTATTTTATTTTGCCGGGTCTTTTCAACTAGTAGAGTGGAAAATGATTACAGATCCTTACCATCTGAATTTTTAAAAAGATTTTATTTACTATTATTTTTAGAGAAAGGGTGGAAGGGAGAGAGGCAGAGAGGGAGAAAGACATCAATGTGTGGTTGCCTTTCACCTGCCTCTGAATCTTTTAAAGGAATTACTATTTATTTTCCTTTGCGTCTGGATCATCAGAACTGAAGCCAAATTAAATCAGCCCAAGGTATACAATGCTGATGGCTTCTCTGGCCATCTTAGGTTTGGATTCTGAAAAGTTCCATTTGGGATCACAGGCTGACAGATAATGGACAGAAGACCTCAGGCCTGACCATTTGACCTACACTAGTACTCTCTCTCTCTCTCATTCTCTCTCTCTCTCTCTTTTTTTTTTTTTTTTATTTCAGCTTGGCAGTATAAGCACTTCCCAAAATAATGCCCCAAAATGGATTAGCATTCATATCCCTCCTTGATTTGACATGTTTAGTAAATGTTATTGATTTACCCATAATGCCTTGTTTAACTATTGAGATATATTTCTCTGTGGCCCAATGCATAATTTTTAGTTTCTATTGGCAGTATACAAAGGGAAGCTAATTTAAGGGCATTGAATGGCATTCATTAAGATCATCATACAGAGTTGGGGGATTTTATTAGCTATCTTATTAGATTAATTGCAGACATTGTCTGAGAGTTGTATATTTCTGCTTTGCTTATCTGAAGATCTCATTATTTTTTTTAACACTTTCTAGAAAGATTTTACTTGTCATTCTGTAGGCATTGGGAAAAAAAGCAGGACAGTTTTAATCCTATTTCCCTGTCTCTGCTAGCTATATGACTTGAGCCATTTCATTAACCTGTCTAAGCCTCAGTTTAATGTACTGAATACGTAGACTGGATATTTTCCCTTGTTTCTTCCAGTTAAAATATTGTATGGTATACTGTTTCGGTATTATTTGTGGGTCAGTTATGCACTATATGGTGCTATAATTCTAAAATTTGGATTTTCGTCTAGAATATAAGATTTCTTTAAATCATTTAAATTATCCATGGACTTTTAAAATTAGAAGTCATTCATTCTACCCTACAGTCCTCACTTCCCTCATTTATAGAAGGAGAAACAAGGCCATGCTGGATCAGTGACTTAGTGGCCACTTAGATATAAGGTGGGGTTATGTCTAGAGACTGTGTGTTCTAGTTCAAAGTGCCTGATTTTACCAATACTGTACATTTTCTCCCTTTTGTGGCTATATGCACATCCATTTCCTAAACTCTTGCTGGCTTTTCTCTGTCACAGTATGTATTTCTGGGCTGCCTCCCATTATCATCAGCTAGTGTTTTCACATGGAATGGTAATTTTACTGTTGTCTTAAGAAAATATATTTGAAGGAGAAAAAAATGTCATAGACCTCTCAGAGCCAGGGAAGAATGGTTTTCCTTTTCTTTGTCTTCGCTGTTCTCACTTAGCATAGGTAATGAACAATCTATTATGTCGTATCATTTCAAAGGAAGCCTTAGCAGTCGGCATAGAAACACATCATTTCCATGCCTGTTGTCATTGTTGTCCCGTCAGCTCTAGATCATTTCCATAAGCATTACGATTTCTAGGCTAAAGCTGAGGAAATCATAGAGCTAGGAGTAGTGTTACAGAGTCCTGTAGTTAATTCTTTTGCTTTGAACACAGACTTTTTCCCTACTGCCAACCTATTATCTAAATACATTGATTTGCATATTAAGCCCACTTCTTCTTATTTTATATATCTTGTATTGGTAGAATTTGTTTTATTAACACTGGTTAATCCACACGTGGAGAAGCATTTTGTACCTGAAATACATTATTTTATTTTGGACAGTTCAACTCCACATAGCCAAATCAATACACAATAGAAAAGATACTCTATTGATGATTTATTGGGTTATTTGTACTTGCAGATTAGAAAATTATTACCTTCAAATTATACAAAAATTATGGTCGGTAGAGCAAAATCCACTACTAACAATTACAGACACAATATTTCAATACATAGACTACAGACCTATCTAGTACTCTCTCTTTTAATATGGAGAATTCATTGTCTATCTCATGTATTTATTTCTCTTCTGAATAGTAATTAATAAATCAGTGCAGGGAGGAAGAAATTTTACTCTATCATTCTATATTCAGAAGAATATGGCTCATCTAATAAATCAATGAGACAAATTATTAACAAGAGAAAATAACCACATTTATTGTATACATACATATGGGAGCCCCACATATGTGAGAGGTTCAGAGACAGAAAGTTGAAGTGAGGTATATGTGACATTTGAGTTATGCTGGCATAAGTCACCTGGGGCTTCAGAGGGGAGAGGGGTCGTGATAGGAAGAACACATGTTCAAGTAAATGGAAGTTTGCTCTGTTTTACAGGTAGGTCATATGTTATTTCTGATAAGAATTCTTATTACAGACAAGGTCTCTAATTATCTAACGTTGCCACTTTATTACCATTAGGAAGAAGTAAAATCTTCAAGAAAGTTTGAAATCAGCAGAGCCTTCATTAATATGAGAATTTCATATTAGTTTTGTTAATACTACATCTTTATAAGGATGATTTGCACTTATTTCAAAGTTCTTATGACTACAAACAAGCAAGGGAGGACAGAACAAAATAAGTCTTTAGTAATGGTTGAATTATAGGGAAACTTGCTATTGATGTAAAAAAACTTGAATTTTTAGTCTTCCCAATTAGTTTCATTTCACTCAGACCTTGTATTGAAACTCCTCATAAACATTTAATCAGCAGTATATTTATTGATTAGAAAATGAAACAAATTATAGTAGCAAAAATCAATACTTTTAGAATTCCTATTTTTACCCAAACTTACATATAGAAGCCTGAAGCTGCAACTCAAGTTGCAGTGATCTAAATTGGATTATTATTAAATTTATTTGATATTTTGTTTAGCTTCTGAGAAATGAAATTATTTTCCTGTGATTCCCATCAATCAAATTTATTTTAGAATTTTAGATCATTTCTTATTTATCATATGCTGCATATAAGAAAATGTACCATTTTATATTTAAGATAAATAAGGATTACTGCTCTGCTTGATATTCTATAGGCATTGTTCATCAATATAACTTAATATTTCATACTAGGTAGCTAAGCATAATCAACATATTTATTTGTTGATACCTCTAAAATATATAATGTGCAACTTAAATAAAAATTAGGAAAATACTGACTTGCTGGGATCCTAGTGTTAGCTACTCATCTAGTGTAGCTACTATAGAAAGAACCTGAAATTTAATTTCAATGAATCTGGATAAAAAAGGCCTAATTCATATTACATGTATATATATAGATACAGCAGAAGAAAGATTAATGACAATTTGTTGTTACAATTCAGTAAGACAGTCACTTATTTGATTAAGGAGATAACTTTATATTTCACAAATATATTTTCACATTATAAATCTAAGCCAATCCATTTCATTACCTGATATCTCTGAATAAGATGAAAAGCTCAACATAAATAAAAATTATAAAGTAAATTTACACTTATAAATAAATTTAATAAAGAGAATAAAATTTTAAAAGGTCAAATAAATATAATAGTATTTAATTAGAATCTTATTGTTCACCAAAGGCCATTGCATTAACATACAGATTTTTTTTTTTCTGACTTAGATGTTAGATAGTAATGTAGGTGTGGAACACTTTTTTCTTTTTCCTTTCTAGGTTATTTGGCTGACCTAATAATTAAGTTTATATAAGAGAGGTTAGCAGGAAGAAAAGCAAATTTAATTACGTATGCACAGGAGCTCCATAAAAATATGAGATCCAAAAGGCAGGCAGGTAATTGAGGCCTATATAACACCGTGAGCTAAATAGGGGGTGGATACCTTATTGTATCTGCAGATACAAGGGGGAGGAAGGCCACCCATAGGAAGGTGAGAGCAGGTGGTTGGAAAATAAAGGTTGCCCTGTTATGCAGAAAAAGTTTCTTAGGTAGAAAGGTATCTTTGGTAATAGCTCTCTTTCTGCTTTAAGCTCCCTTTCCAATTTAAATTTAGGCAGTTGAGGGGATGGTAGAGAGTTTTTCCTGAATCTGTTGGGTTTTAATTGCCTTTTACTCAAAATAATATACATAATATACACAAAATAATATACAATGTAAATGATCAGTAAGTTAGTTTTTTCACTATATCTTAAATCTTCCTGACAAATAAAGAATGAATGTATATCACATACAATACATTATTAGAAAATGTCTACAAAAACTGAGCCAAAGAACAAATGAATTCTGAATGAGAGTAAAGAAAAATAGCATTGATGATCTTGTTAAATTTTCCTCTTTACCCTTTGAATGGAAATGCTTTTAGAAGTTTCCAAGAACATACAAGTTAATTTTCTTAGGCATTAAGAAATAAAATTCAAACCCTTCACATAATTATCTTTCTCTGACATATAAATTTAGAGAGGGTTCTTTTATGGTAGGAAAAATTCTACCTTTTGGATCCAGGTATTTAACTGTACTTCCTTTGGTATTATTTTGCCTTTTATTTAAATTCTGCAATACTTAAGTTAAAAAATTGCTGACCATTGCAGTATTCTGCTTTGAGAAGAGTACTTGATTTATAATTTTAACACATCCGCTTCTCATTTAATTCATGTCACAACCATTTGAGACTGGCAACAGATGTAGAATTTAAATTCTATTTTAACAATATCTGAAAGATGGGTAAAAGTTCTTTGATTTGCCCAAGGTAACCAAGTTAGTAAGTAGTAGAGAGTTGCTACTTCAAACCAGGTCTTCTGATTTTTATCTGCTTTCACTATTCATAGGTATTGAATCCGTTTTACCTCATTATAACTATTTATCTAAGAATGGAAGGCCCTATATAATTATTACATAGCAGACAGAGGAGAGGAGAATTATATGAATTGCACAACCTTCAAGAGTCCTTTTGAGTTGCAGATTCTTTCCTGCAAAGGTGACTTCCTGGAAGCATTTTCACTTTTACTTGGGGCAAGAACTAGTATTTGTATAGAGCTTACTACTTATCAAATGGCTTCTTTTCTATGATCTCATTTAAAAATCTTATAGTCTTAGGCCCTGGCTGGTGGCACAGTGGATAAAGTGCCGGTCTGCAAACCCAAAGATTGCTGGTTTGATTCCCAGCCAGGGCACATAACCAGGTTGCAAGCCAGGTCTCCAGCCAGGTACATAACTGGAGGCAGGTGAAAGGCAACCATACATTGATGTCTCTCTTCCTTCCCCTCTCTCTAAAAATAATTTCTAAAAAGTAAATAAATAAAAATCTTACAGTCTTGACCAGTAGTCATTATTATTGCAAGATCCTCTACAGAAAAGAAAAAAATGAGACTAAATCATTTTTTAGGGTCATATCATTTGATAGTTCATATAGCTGGGACTCAAAATCAAATTTTCTAAAATTGGATATAAAATAATACTGGTTTTTAAGTAGAATTTTAAGAAATTATGTTTTTTCTGAAATCTTAATAGAAAATTTAGGACTCCTTGAAACTTCCTAAATGTTTCAACAACATATTCTTGATGATTTCATCATGATTTCGTGCATTTATCAATTCAGTCCAATGTTCCAAGTGTGGAGAAAGAAAATAATTTTCCTTCTATTCTTCTAGGTTCTTGGCTAAAACTTCTCCTTTCAACTCTCCCCCACCCCCAATAAAAAGACAGAATAACATGAGGGAAAAAACAGAAGCCTAATAACATGTATATATACTTCCTGTGTATATGGTAGAGACCCAGGAAAACAGTAACTCCCCACAAATGCTCAAGCCACCACCTTAAATAACTGTTTCCAGCTAAAGACAGAAGATGTTGGGGAGTGGGGGGTGGGGGGGAAGCCAATTGCCAGAGGTTAGCAGAAAAGCACCTTACACACAAGGGTATGGGATTGTTATACAGATTTAGGTGCTGCCTCCTCCGTTAATAAGAGTTTCTAGAGATTGAGTCATCTTTCTTCCCCAGATAGGGCAGAGGGAGGCACCCTTACAATAGAGATTTCCCATGTAAATGTAAATAAATAGCTCTCACAAGAGAAACTTCTCAGTTTTCAGAGCACCCATTAGCCTAAAATAATCCGTATGTCAAATAGGTATATTTTGGGGTTGTATGCTCTGCCCCCCTTCACAAGAGTAGGCAACATTCTGGGCAGTCTTTTATCATTTACTATAATTTGGTGTGTGTCATGTCTATTGCGTGTGTGTGTGTGTGTGCACGAGAGAGAGAGAGAAGGAGAGAGGGGGAGAGAGAGAGAGAGGGAGAGAGGGAGAGAGAGAGAGAGAGAGAGAGAGAGAGAGAGAGACAGACAGACAGACAGACAGAACACGCGTGGGCACACAGTATGGGGGAGAAAAAAAATTTCCTACCCTTCTAGGTTCTTTCAACTAGTCTAATCAAAATGACGTGAGCTAGATTATTAACAAGAGAAAAATAACCAAATTTAATTATATGTGTACCTATGGAAACCTCACATACATGAGAGTGGGAGACCCTGCATACCTGAGAGGTTCAGAGACAGGCAAAATGCTGTATATATAACACGTGGGACTAGAGAATGTGGTTAGACACCTGAGGCTTCAGAAAAGAAGGACATTGCAGATCCGATAAGACCAGATGTTCAGTAATTAGATGTTTGTCCTGTCGTATAGATAGGTCAAAAGAGCTTATCTCTGATAATAACTCTTATTACGGGCAAGACCCATAATTTGAATTCTTATAGGTAGTTGGGGGTTTGATTGGGCAGTAGTTTCTATTAAACCTACAGGGTCTCAGTGAGCTCCAAACAATACCCATACCACAAAGGCACATTTTGGGTGACTTGTAAACACCTACAGTGGGCTATCAGAATTCTAACTCAACTTCTATTCAAACTGCCTTCAATTTTTCTCATTTGTCACATTTAAAACCTGGCTTTATGAAATACTTAAATTTAGCTCTTTATGTTACATGTATTCTCACCACTAGTGATTTGTTATATGTGAAAAATAACTTTAGAATATATTGTAAACAATATAACATAAACACACATGTATCTGTCTATCTGTTCATCTGTCTAGCTAGGATTTCTCTTAGGAAGTGACTAGAGTTTGCTTTTTAAATATGTCCAAATGAAAATATAGTTGTTCAGAATATTTTTGATTGTTTGTTATGAAGTTCAGCAATGACTCTTTTTATTGTTATGAATCCCAATATATGAATAATTAAGAATTAATTCCTCTGGAGCTTGAATATTGTAACTCAGAATTTTTACTCTGAAAACTTAGTGGGGATTTAGTACAAAATCCTATAGGTAGGATATATTGAGTATGTACTGAAATTGCATCAATGGTAGAACCTGCCTCATAAATGAATTTTCTTCTTGAAATGACTCCTTAGTCTTGAGAGGACTAAGGTGAAGGAGCACAGAAATATAAACAATACACATTCAAAATATGTTGTGTGCTGTGGTTGAAAAATCATTAAATTTATTTTCCACCTTGGGCTTGTTTTGCCAGGTAACCTGTAAGAGTCCCTGTTGTATTGTCCAGTCTGCTCTGTCTGCATCTTTATTTCTGTATTCCACTTTTCAAAAAGAATGATGAATAAACTCCCTCAGTGTCTCTTGGTAGTATAGTAACTCCAAACAAAAACCAAAGACCAAACAAACAAAAACATCAAGGAGTTTGCTTGTACCTCAAGTTTTTCTTTAGGCTAAATCTTGGGTATGAGCAATATGAAAAGAACTACTTTTTTAAAAATGGGAAGAGGTAGATTTTTAAATTGTTTTTCTTCATTTAGTTAATGAAATTATATAAATTTTGCCCCAATAGATTCTATTAAGTAGTTTCATTGGTTCATCAATGCTCTATGTATGTGGTGGTGGCAGTTTTTCACGTAAGTACAGTAGCCAAATGATTAAGCAGATTCTTAAATCCAATTTTACATCTCAGTACCTTGAAAGATTACTCTCAATTGCCAGCCAGCTTCTAGTATAGCTTTATAATGACCTATTTGGTAAAATCTGTGTTGTTCAGCTTATTTTCTTTTGTGTATGTTTTTAAAATTTTCCTTCCCCCCCCCACCCCCCCCGCCTTCTTAGAGAAATAGTTGTCAAACTACTGCAGTATGAGGCATCTACAAATGTAGCGGACAACAAAGGTTATTTCCCTATTCACCTGGCTGCCTGGAAAGGAGATGAAGAAATAGTGAAGATTCTTATTCATCATGGACCCTCCCATTCCCGTGTCAATGAACAGGTAGGTATGCTTGTCAAATGTTTGCTCACGTTCAAAGTTTTCTACATTGTTGAGAATGCAAAGCCACAGTGAAAAATTGATTATTTCTGTCTTTACTCTGCCAAAGACCTTTCCACCGCTGAATTTCCTAGAGGAAAATTTGAAAAATTCTTAGGCATCTGTGTATAGTACATAGGCACTAAGTTGGGCATTTGGAAAGATATTTGTTAACAAGAAAATCCCATTTAAAGGAAATCATTGTGGTATTTTTGCCTTTTATAAGCATCCATTTTATAGTTGTTGAATATTTCAAGATAGAATGGAATTCACATTTAACGTGAATTAGAGCTTTTCTTAACAAAATTTTAAATGCTGAAGGATTGATGGTAGCTATCATTTGTATAGTGCTTTACCATGTACATGACACTTTCACATTAAGTACAATTTTATAAATCAAAATACAGAATACAGTGTATGCCATTGCTAGTCATAAACTAAGTTAAAAAATTTCTCTGTGTGTGTGTGTCTGTATATATATCTATATATATATATGCCCAGAGTAAGTTGAGTAAAAACTAGCAGCAGTTGATACTGACAAAGTCATAATATTTGCAAATATATAATATTCACATTACACATGACAGACCTATTAAAGAAATGCTATTGTCAGAATTCTAAGCAAAAAGGCCACAGATTCCAGAAGTAAAATAAGGTCCTCTGAACAGCGTGATAATAAACATCGTGATCTCTGCATGCCCCCTGCTGTTCCCATTTTGTAAAACTATAGCTAAAAAGCAGCGTGCAGTCCAACAATTGAATTTCAGCCATGGCATTAAGCTGCAGGCTGGCGGGCGTCCAATATCAATGCAAGTCGGTTACTCTGGGGCAAGCACATTTAATAAAGTATAATTAGCATGTTATTCAAATAGATACAGACTTTGCAGGCCTTTGGCTGAAATTCAGACAAAGGAATAAAAAGTAATACTAGTACTAGCTATAAAACAGCAAAGGGAAGAAACAATTTTTTCCCCCAAAATACAGTTGTAGGAAGAAGTAACCAAGAAAACTGTTTTATTAATTGGAAGTCTTATTAATATTTATCACAATAAACTGTGTTTACAGGTTACAAAATGCAGAATATCTTTATGAGAAATAAACTTATAAATTTTACCTTTAAAAAATTACAGCCATTGCTCTCTTTATCAGCATATCGTGCTAAAAGAAAATTTATGAGAATGCCGTTCTGTTCTTCAGAAAACCAAAAGTTAAAAAAAGATCATTTGTGGTATGAGCCATCTGGTGGCTGTTCTGAAAACTGTCTCCATGCCCCTAAACAAATCTGAAATAATGAAGATGGAAAAACAATGCAAGCTTAAACAAGATGTTAGTGTTTTTTCCTTAAGATTTTATTTATTTATGTTTAGAGAGAGGGGAAGGGAGGGAAAAAGAGATGGAGAAAAACAATGATTCGAGAGACAAACATCAATTGGATGCCTCTATTCCATGCCCCAGGACCTAACCCACAACCCAGGGCAAGAGTAGGTTAGTTTTTACAAACAAACAATATTTTTTAAATGACATGAAAATAAGAAAAAAATACGTTGAATTCATTCATATTTGGAACACAGATTTTCAGTGGCATAAGATGGTAATGGTATGCCTTAAACAGAAACACTTGTTTCTTGTGATGTTGAACAGGTCAATTAAAATATTTTAAAAGTTTTTAAAGGAGATTCTCTTTTTTCATTTCTATTACATTGTGTTTTGGTTTCTAGTTGGTTTCATCTTAGAGCACTAGTATGTCTTCACTCTTTTACTTACATGGAAAATAAAATGAAAATAGATTTGGGAGACTTCTCTTTAAATCTTTCAATATCATTTACTAATTAGTAGGGGACACTGGGCAAGATGGCAGAGTAGGTGGGTGCTGTGCTTTCTTCCTCCCATGATCACATTAAAATTACAACTGAATTACAGAACAATCAACCTGGAGAACCATCTGAAACTAGCTGATCAGAAGTACCATAACTATGGATGTAAAGAAGAAGCAATGTTGGAACTGCATCAGTGTACCTAAAAAAAAAAAAAGCAGAATTTACTAAATCATTTGTCTTTTGAAAGTGTATTATACTTGTTATTAATCTCTCTTATTAACAGATCTCTTGGACGTGTGATACACAGTGTAGATAACACTGACCATCTGGGCCCAGCAGGGCCAGTGACTAACATGGCTAAATCATTTATCACTCTTGAAAACTGGAATAAATTATGTAGGGAAAAAGATTTTTTACTTATTGGGGTGGTAACGATCAAATGTGGTATTTTTTATGTAATAAATGATACACACTTTTATCAGATACACAATTCTATTAGGAATACTTATCAAAATAGATACATCTTTGCCCTGGCTGGCGTGGCTCAGTGGATTGAGCCCTGGCCTGTGAACTAAAGGGTCACCGGGGTTCAGTTCCCCGGTGGGCTACATGTCTGGGTGGTAGGCCAGGTCCTCAGTTGGGGGTGCAGGAAAGGCAACCACACGTGGGTGTTTCTCTCCCTCTCTTTCTTCCTTCCCCTCTCTCTAAAATAAATAAAACACTAAAAACGAAATGTATCTTAACTTATATTTTCAAACCATGTCAGGTTTTAAGTTATTCAGGTTAACTTTTGATCACTAACTGGATTTCTGAAAACTTACCTTTGACCTGTTTGTCTTCACAGAACAACGAAAATGAAACGGCCCTGCACTGCGCCGCTCAGTACGGACACTCGGAGGTGGTTGCGGTTCTCCTGGAGGAGCTCACTGACCCGACCATCAGGAACAGCAAGCTGGAGACGCCTCTGGACCTGGCCGCGCTGTACGGGCGGCTCAGGGTGGTCAAGATGATCATCAGCGCTCACCCGAACCTAATGAGCTGCAACACTCGGAAGCACACGCCGCTGCACCTCGCCGCGCGCAACGGCCACAAAGCAGTGGTTCAGGTGTTGCTGGAAGCGGGCATGGATGTGAGCTGTCAAGTGAGTCTTCGTTTAGCTCTGCTTTCCAAGTGGTGCTGCTTTGGCTTTGCTTCGGGAGCCAGGGGTTAAAAGTTACACTTAGAAATCAAACCTTTTTTTTTTTTTTTTTTGATTTGTCCAACTGCAAGTATTTCTGTAACTATGTCAATTCAAGGCATTGTGTCACACACTCACTGTTGGGTAATATTGCTATAGGTGTAAGGCATCATTTCTAACTTCATTCCAATCTGAGAGCTATACACATGAAAAAGGATTGCTAGATGGCCCTTGTGTGCGGTATTATTGGTAATTGGTTCCTTGATTTCAGTCCCTAGGAATCCAGTCTGAGTTGAACAAATGAATGAGTGAAGCCGAATTCACTTGAACATTTGTGTGTGTACTTTGTGTTTAATAGGTGCTCATGTTTAGAATTCGGTTCTCACAACTCTCCCGTGGGTTTGAGGGCCACTAAGTTCCAGTTAAGATATGAGGAATCAGATTTAAAGATTTAAGAAACTCGCCAAAGGACACATAGCTGATAAACCCAGAATGTGAATTGAGATTTACTGATTAAAGTCCAAGCCTCTTTCCACAATAATGATCTGTATTTATAAAACCAATGAAGGAAAAATCACTATACCTAAGGGCTATTAGAAACATTTTATTGGCAATGTGTGGTTTGAGTTGAGCTTTTTTTAAAAAACACTGATTTTTAAAAAGATTTTATTCATTATTTTCAGAGAGAAGGGCAGGGAGGGAAAAAGAAAGGGAGAGAAACATCAATGTATAGTTGCTTTTTTTCACCTGCCTCCAGCTACGGACCTGGCTGGAGATCTGGCTAGAGACCTGGTTATGTGTTCTGGCTGGGAATCAAACCAGCGACCTTTGGGTTCTCAGGCCAGCACCTTATCCGCTGTGTCCCAGCCAGGGCTGAATTAATTTAATTATCCATTAAAGGATGGATAACTAGGTTACATTTTGTTTCTTCACAAGGAAAGGACAGCCTGCTTTTATCTGTCTCAAGTTAGCCACACTTTTTTTTTTTTTTTTCTTTTTAAACACTTATTTTTAGCCCTGGATGGTAGCACAGTGGATAAGGCATCTACCTGAGAACCTGAAAGGTTGCTGGTTCGATTCCCTGTCAGGGCACATAACCAGGTCTCCAACCAGGTCTCCAGCCAGGTCTGTGGCTAGAGGCAGGTGAAAGGCAACCATACATTGATGTTTCTTTCCCTCTCTACCTCTTTCCCTTCATTTTTCTCTGGAAATAATAAATAAAACCTTTAAAAAATATTTATTGTATTTAAAAAAAAATTATTTTTTGATGTTTTCCTTGGCTGTGCAAAAACTTTTTAGTTTTAAGTAGTCCCATTTGTTTAGTTTTCTTTTGTTTCCTTTACCTGGGAAAATATATCTGATAAAATACTGCTATGAGCCATGTCCAAGATTTTGCTGCCTATGTTTTCTCAGGATTTTTATGATTTTGGGTGTAACATTTAAGTCTTCGATCCATTTTTAATTCATTCTTGTGTGAAGTATAAGACAGTGGTCTAGTTTCCTTTTCCTGCACATATCTGTCCTATTTGCCCAACACCCTTTATTGAATGAACTATCTTTAGCCCATTGTTTGTGCTTGCTTCCTCTCTTGAATATTGATTGACTGCAAAGGTATGAGTTTATTTCTGGCCTCTCTATTCTGCTCAGTTGATCTATGTGTCTGTTTGTGTCTGTTTTCTGACTCTTTTTTTTTTTTTTTTTTGACTTCCACGTTAGTGGCATCATTTTATCTCCCAGAGACCCTTTGGTTTCCTGTCAGATTGTGATGACCTCCCTTGTGTATTATAAGCAATTGCTGCATAACAAACTACCCCAAAACTTCCTGTCATCACACAATAACTATGTATTTAGCTCATAGTTCTGGGGCTGGGGATTGAGTCTGAGCTTAGCTGAGTAGTGCTTCAGTCTGGGCTGGATTCTGTCGTGGGTTTGGGGTCAGTTGTAGGTCAGTTATGTGGCTATGCATCAGGGTTGACCGGATGCTTCCTGGGATAAAGGGTGAGGCTGGACTGTGCTCTTTAGTCTACACTGCCTTTCTCTCGAGGGGTGCTGATGTCACAGACAATATGCATGAATGTAGAAAATGACTGATTTTTTAATAGCCTGTAATCATTCCTAATGCAACTGTGCTTTTTCTTCTTTTTTCTTTTTTCCAGACAGAAAAGGGGAGTGCACTTCATGAAGCAGCTTTGTTTGGAAAAGTGGATGTCGTAAGAGTTCTGTTAGAAACAGGTAGCCACCATGATTTCCCATGGAACTTATTCAGACAAACACTATTTTTATTTCTGGAATAAAAGGGTAAAAGGATATTTCTACTTTCTAAAGGGGAAAGAACTTATCCCTGTGAAGTTAGGATAATTGTTTTGTTTATTAAAGAACATAATACTTCCCTACGATGTCCTTATATTGTGAACTATGATAAACAGAAATGAGAGTTGCCTATCCTATGGCAAATTCTCCTGGTTATTTGATCAACTGAGTCTCTATTATTTGTCTTAAAGGGAACCTTTTAGAGGGAATGTTTTGAAGGAACAAAATAGATTTATTTGTCTTCATATGTATATTCTGATTAAAATGAAATTGGAACTGAGGTTTAATATATATGTGTATATATATATTTATATTTATGATCTATATATATATATACAATCATATATATATCATCAAAGGAATAAGTATAAGTTCATACTTGGAAACAATTGATAATTCTTTTGTGTTATGGATATATTTAATGTATTTATTTTCCACTGTAAAAAAGTAAATGTAAAACATGGCAGACATTGCATTTTGACTGTGTTTATACAGTTAAAATTTCATGTATCTTGAACTTGACATGTAATACAGTGATATAATAAGTGTTTTTAGGCAATCAATAAAAATATTTGCTAGTTACACATCCCTACACAAATGAAAAAATAATAAAAATAATACATGACCTTACTATGGTAAACTAACATTTAAGACTAGATACAGGAAAGTGCCTTTGTTTGTGGTTAGATGTTTGAAACATTTTTAAAGTAGTGAAAGCTCTTTGCTACATTCTTTAGTATAATGTGTAGTTTCAGAATTAAAATAATTCCAAAAGTGTTTTAATTACATAGTTCAAGAAGTTTGCTCACGAGTTAGATGATGAGTGTTTATTTCTTTTCTTTTCTTTTTTTTTAAAGATTTTATTTATTATGTTTAGAGAGAGGGAAAGGGAAAGAGGCAGAGAGGGAGAGAGACACCAATGTATGGTTGCCTTTCACCTGCCTCCAGCTACGGACTTGGCTGGAGACCTGGCTGGAGACCTGGCTTGCAACCTGGTTACGTGCCCTGGCTGGGAATCGAACCAGCAAACTTTGGGTTCGCAGGCCGGTGCCTTAGCCACTGTGCCACCAGCCAGGGCCTGATGAGTGTTTCTGACATTGACTGTAATATTGCATAAATAAGTATGACATATTTTGACTTTGATATTTGGACTAGAGTTCAAATTAATAATACTCTTTCAACTTTTATGAATATTTGAGTATTTTAAGACTGTTCTTATATACTTCACATGGTGCATTATTATAATTTCAGAAGTTTTTATATTATATAGAATATATAAAATCACCCGAACATGCTACTTTAAGAATTCACATTCTGAATCAGTATTTTCAGCTTTTACTATTTAGTTTACAAACCAAAATAGCCGTAATCCTAAAAAGCATTCTTAAGAGATAATTATCAAGAGTGTTCCTAATATTTGGTAGCAGTGTTTTACTAAAATCTTGTGTGTGTGCATGTAACTTAATAAAGTGGCTTCAACACTTAGGCTGTGTAAGCGAGAGCAGTTACATATTAACAGTGTCTTCTGATGGCGCTCCAGTGCTGTATGTACATCTAGCAAGGTTTTCTTTTTCTTTCAGGAATTGATGCCAACATAAAGGATAGCTTGGGTAGAACTGTCTTAGATGTTCTGAAAGAACATCCATCTCAAAAATCTCTCCAGATTGCGACACTCTTACAAGGTAAAGAATATTGAATAATGGATGAGTTTGCCTTCAAGTTAAGATTAAATTAAAACTGTGCTAGTTTTTTCTTAGAGTTTGAGTTAATGTTTACCTTTGTATGAACTCTTTGCATTTCTTTTTCTGGTAGACGTTTTTTTTTTTTTTTTTTTTTTTTTTTTTTTTTTTTTTTTTTTTTTTTTTTTTTTTTTTTTTTTTTTTTTTTTTTTTTTTTTTTTTTTTTTTTTTTTTAATTTTATTTTATTGTTGTATTACATCCATCCCCTTTTTGCTCCCTTTTGTCCCCTTTCTGGTAGGCTTTTAAATAAAATACTTCAATGTTTTATTTTAATTTTCCCACTAAGTATTTTGAGAAAAGCTAAAATGTTTTTCATGCACTTGATATTAGTCTTTTTAAAATGTAGCTATTAAATATATACTTATGAACTTGAAGGCAATTATGCTATAAAGTCATGAGGATTAAGTACAGGTAACCCTTGTGTAACACAGTTGTTAGGTTCCTAAAAAAATGCTGTGTTATGCATATGCATGTTATATGAAATGAAAGACTAATACAAAGAAGGGTGTTAGGTTCCAAAAAAAAAAAATATATATATATATACTGTTATATTTTTATAATTAAGAGAAATATCTTTATTAAAACAATTTTCACCAGAAATATGCATATTAATATATGTTAAATGTTCTATTCCTCACCATTACTAAGCACCACTAACCAAGGGCATTTTCTTTTTTTTTTAAAGATTTTATTTATTATTTTTCAGAGAGAGGGGAAGGGAGAGAGGCAGAGAGGGAGAGAAACATCAGTGATGTATGGTTGCCTTTCACCTGCCTCCAGTTAAGGACCTGACTGGAGACCTGGCTTGCAACCTGATTATGTGCCCTTGCTGGGAATCGAACAAGTGACCTTTGGGTTCTCAGGCCTGCACCTTATCCACCATGCCGCCACCCAGGACTAGGGCATTTTCTTTTTGACAAGATATCTTCATCCTCTGAACTTTCTTCAGCTTTATCTTGACTCCTATTCTGTACTTTATGCAAAAAAATATGTTATTTTAGATTGCTTGCTTTTAGCTGAGCAATTTGCATAAATTTTGTTATATGGTATGAAGCACTTGTGAAGTTCTCTCTTAAACTTTGTGCTTCTTTCAGTGGAAGGATCTTATATTTTCCTAATTTCAAATGAGATGTTTTTTTGCTCTTAAAAGCTCCTATTAGTGCTCAGTGTTGTTCGAGGATTTCTCTAATTCTCAAACCATGTTAGAGTGAAACTGTTCTAAGATGGCATGTTGTACGAGGGTGTTCCCCAATCTCCAACCATGTTATACCGAAACTGTGTTATAGAAGTGCCATGTTATACGGGGGTTACCTGTACTATCTTACATTTCAATCATCTTTTAAGAGTTTTCAGGAATTTTCTCTTGTTTTGTCTTATTTCTACATTATTCTGAAACTCTGAGAGGCTAAGTGACTTGCTCAAACTCATGTATCCTATTCAAAGTCATAGAACTGGTACATAAATGTTGGTTAACATTTCCTTTCTAATCCAGCAGTACAAAATAGTTCATTCTTGCCAAGCTTTGGGTTTTTCTTTCTAAAGATTTTATTTTTATTTTTTTGTTTTCATTTTTTAGAGAGAAGGGAAGGGAGAGAGAAAGAGAGAAAGAAAAATGTCATTTGGTTGCCTCTCACACACCCACAGCCAGGGAGCTGGTCTGCAACCCAGGCATGTGCCCTGACCTGGGATTAAAGCAGCAAGCCTTAAGTGTTTGCAGGCCAGTGCTCAGTCCACTGAGCCATGCCAGCCAGGGCATCAGCCTTTATTTTCGATAAAAGTAATTTAAGTACCTTTGTAGTGAGTTGTGGTCATTTGGTACACTGAAGATTTGACAACCAGTTAGGCACTGCTTTTTTGTTTGCAAGATTACATATATCCCCATTTGATCTAAAAATTTTATGAGAAATTTAGATTTTCCCCCTTTCTACTTGGTGATTAGGCCTGGTGTGTATGTAGCAAGTTCCCTTAAGAACCCAGACATTGATTCTGTCCACTCCAGTTAGCTCAGACACTAGTCAGTGGTAATGATGCCCTACACTTGTTAGATTGGCTGCAAGTGTAATTGAATATAGGGAGGCTGGACAGGTTTCAATGGATATAAGTTGCGAAGCTGCAAACAGCTTTGTCATGTGGGGAGATAAATGAATTAAAAGCAAGTGGGCAGGAGATATGTAGATATAGGAATCTTGAAGGCCGAAGAGGGGTAAAGGGAATTACGGGACCTCATTATGCTCTCTTCTCTCAGATTTTCCAAAACCTCTCAGGGAAGTTCAGGTCCCTACTCTTCTCTTGTCAATAAAGAAGTAAATTTTATGTCAAGTGCTCATAGAGATAAATCAAAGAAGAATACAAGAGTGGCTCTTCACATCAATTCAAATTAAAATCAGGTTGAATGAAAGCTGAAACACAGAAGTATTTTTATAAGGCTTTCCCCTCTAAGTGCTGTGTATTTCATATTGGATTTTTGCCTCCAATTGAACTTAAAAAAAGAAAAGAAAAGAAAAAACAGAGGATTTTGCATAATGTCTGTTGGAAGGAGCAAAATAATATCATCCACAAAAAAGGGGATACGTAATTATAGATACTTTTATAAGGTCCTGCATTAATTCAAATTAGACAAAAAATATTATTATGGAGGAGTAACTACCTGTGTTCTTTCAAATGATCAGGATTCATTAGGTATGCCAATTTGTGACAGGGCACATGGGATGTCTTTGAGTTTTTAAAATTACTGGAAAACTTTAGAATTTGAACCTATTAACTATATTCTTTACATTCCTGGATTTCAAGTTGCTGGTGCATTTTAAATCTTATGAAATAGTTTGTTCTAGCAATGAATCTGATCTATAGTAGAATTACTATTTCTGTCCTGAGGAGGAATTCCATTTACATGGGTCAAAACTTTTAATGATTGAAGTCCCGTAGGTTGCTTTCTTTTTCTAATAGAATCTGAATTGCCTTTAGGTGGAAACTATTTGAATGGTATGAAGCCACAATCAGTTGGTGGGATTTCTTAGCTGGATTTTAAGAAAAAGATTTTTTCTGAATAAAGAAATGCAAGTAAAAGATCCCTATGGGGAGGGATCTATTGATTTAAACCTGACTGTAAACTAGGTCCTGGGATCTCAATGCTTGTGGAGACAGGTGGAATATCTGTTTGGTTTGCATCACTTATTTTTGGCCCATACTGTTTCCATAAAAAAATTGAATTAAAAAAAAATTGAATTAGCTTTCAACATTTAAAAATCTATTATTTCAGTTGAAACTCCAGAGTGTTGGTTTCTCAAAAAATTCAGGCTTTTGCTTCACTTTGTACCTGCTCTCTGGTTACTCATGGTCCATATGACTTCTGTTCTGTCTGTGGCATTGAGGCTGAATATTAGTTGACCTTTATCCCTGCATTCAGGTGCTGTTTTTTTATGCTTAAATGTGAGAGGTTTTCTTGTCCCCTGTCTGTTTGGCTCTGCCACTTATTAGCTGTATGAACGTTGCCAAGTTCAAGTCCTCCCCTCTTTAGTTGTCATCTTTAAAGCTGAGGTAGTAAATAGTGCCTGTGTTATAGATTTGTGAGGATTAAGTGAATTCATTTATATTAAATATTTAGAATACTGCTGGGTACATAGAAAGCAAAATTTCCATTTTAGCTGCTATTACTATTTATAATATCTTCAAAGTTGGAAAAATAGCCCTGGTTGGTGGCTCAGTGGATAGGTGCCAACCTGTGAACCCAAAGTTCATTTGTTCGATTCCCAGTCACATAACCAGGTTGCAAGCCAGGTCTCCAGCCAGGTCAGTAGCTGGAGGCAGGTGAAAGGCAACTATACGTTGATGTTTATCTCCCTTTCTCCCTCCCTTGCTGCCTTTCTCTTTAAAAATAATAAAATCTTTTAAAAAATTGGAAAAATAAGAGATAGACTGAATATTGGACATTGCTTCAAGAATAATGGGAAAGAACATTTTTGTGTGAGCATAAATGAAGTTTATGCAATTATGCTTATCTTAAAAGATTACAACACCATTATATTATAAAGTTATCCCACTTCATTCATTATGTTACTTGACTTGTTGTATCCATCTGAATTTGACATATTCCTGTTTTGGGATCAAGTTTATTCAAAACATCTTTCAGAATTTTATTTTTTTTTTACAGATTTTATTTTATTGTTTTTAGAGAGAGGGGAAGGGAGAGAGGCAGAGAGGGAGAGAGACATCAATGTATGGTTGCCTTTCACCTGCTTCCAGCTACAGACCTGGCTGGAGACCTGGCTTGCAACCTGGTTATGTGCCCTGGCTGGGGAATCAAACCAGTAACCTTTGGGTTTGCAGGCCGGTGCCTTATCCACTGTGCCACCAGCCAGGGCTTATATCTTTCAGAATTTTAAATCTTTACGTAGAATATATTTAAGGAACCACAGATGCTATTGTAGTTTCAACAGGTGAGCTTATTTTTAAGGAAAGCGTGGATCAAGTTTAGTTTTCAGAAAGAAGGTTCATGAATCTCTTCTAAAATATCTTTCATTTTAATTAAAAAGCTTTAAATTAAAAGTGCATCATGAAGTTCTTTGGGTTCTTGGTTTTATGAAGTCCTTTTAAAAACTGAGGATGTATTTAGGTTAGGAGGAAATAAATGAAAGATGGTTGCCAGAGGTAAAACAAAATTCAGTGAAAGATTTTAAAATAAATGAATTCAAGTATGTAACTTTCAAAACTTCTACACACAGAATATTTAGAAGGCATGGGGAGACCAACAGTCCTTGAAGAACATGTGCCGGCAAATACAACACAAGAACCACACATTTCATCTCCTCTGGAGTCTCCTTTGGAGTTTCCTTCCCAAAAGACCAAAAGTGAGTAGCTAATTACGAAGCCCTTGAAATGATGATCGACTTTATGTACACATTTTTCCTATACGTACCAAATTGCTAAGACTTGTGGAAATTTCAAGTCTAATATGTTCTGTCTTATACTCTGTATGTTATTGGTTTGTTCAGCCAGCCTTCATTGAGCTCCTGCTATTTGTTGGCTGCTTCTCTTAGCTCTGAGATGCAGCAGTGAGCAGTATTGAGAGCAATCCCCGCTGTCACAAATTTACATGACGTGTATTGCATAGGAAAGTTTTATTTTAATGTGTTTTTATTGCAGATATAAATCCTGATATCTGGATTGTAACTGCTGGATTTTCTTTTTTTCAGAAAAAATTATTGGTATGAGGTACCATTCTTAGAATAATTAGAAAAATGAATACTTGTATGCAACCTACAAACTATCCTTGTTTTAACAAATAATGCATATTATTTATTCTTTTGGTGTCTTCCCTTGATATCATGTCATAACTCCAATTTATAAATTACTTATATAATTACATGTTTAAATATATTCTACTATTTTTTCAATTAAACTTAGGAAGTAGGCTCCTAGTGCCATTTTAAATTTGTTAATGAATCATTGAATGAATTCTGTCAGTGAAGCATAATGCTAAATGACTGTAATGATAAACAATTATGGTAGAGTAAATGCTATAATAAATAAAGGTTTAGGAACTGTGATTTCAAATGCTTTAATGTACCCTGTTTATGTAATCTTCAGTACTTAGTTCCATTTTGAAAAAATAATTACTAAGCAAAATTGGAATTTCTGTTTTTTTCAATATTCTACTAATTATAATTTAGTATCTTGTCTTCAGCAGAATATTTTCTAAGTAGTTCATCTTGTTTACTATACTTTGACATTATTACCATACTAGTTGTATTTTTATTATTTCATATGAAGTTTTATGAGCGACTTGTCTTGAAACTTTGAAACACATTCCCGTCTTCTTACAGGTGAAACCGTGACTGGAGAATTATCAAAACTATTGGATGAAATAAAATTCTGTCAAGAAAAGGATTATTCTTTTGAAGACTTGTGCCATACAATATCAGACCACTACTTAGATAATTTGAGCAAGATTTCAGAGGAAGAACTTGGGAAAAATGGAAGCCAGAGTGTAGTAAGTAAGGGGGGAAAGAAGACAACTCATCTATCTTTGCCAGTTCAGTGTGTTCCTAGGAGACCTGGATTCTGCATTATCTTACCTTCAGACTCTGCCGGTGTCAAGAGTCAGGCTCCCTGTTGCTCGTTCCCTGACGTTCATTGGTGTTTTATTCTCACTGCATGGGCAGGGGAAGGGATGCTTTGATAAATTACTTCTAGTTTGTGATGATTAGACTTCTAGTTTGTTGCTGTTAGACCCCTTGTAGTTTCGTAGTTTCTTTGATTACGTTCATGGGCATTATGATAATTGATTTATGTGGAACATAGAAAACCTTCCTTTTGTCTTCTTTCCCACTTTGTGAACTGAGTTGAACCCATCTTGAAGAAGGAAGACAGAGCCTAGCCATATATGTATAGTCACTTTGTCTGTCATTGTAGGAGGGAGATGTTGTAGAAAGTTCAACTTCTGTATCTTTGTAATCCCAAGGGCTTTGTCGGCAACCTCCAAGTTCAGAATGTAAATCCTAAGTTAGAGAGTCTTGCTGCTTTGGATTTTTACATGAACACAATAGCAAGAAAAATTGCAGAGAATCAAGCAGTTTAAAAGTAAGGTTTAGGTATCTCGTTTGTGTCCTATGGAAGGGTTTATAGGATGCTCTGGTATTAAAGGAAATATATTATTATGATACATTTATACTTGTAACTTAATTAGTTTTAGGACTGTTTTCTTCTAAAGTTAATAGAGTGGATGGTGTTAAAAGTATGTCATATTATTTATGAAAATAAAAAATAGCTAAGTGTAGTAGTGACTCTTAGAGAACATGTACTTCATTTAGTTACTTCCTGTGAGCTGTGACCCTTTCCCAGGGTAGTATGTGCTAGTCTGAAGTTCTATGGCTGATCTTACCACACAGGCCTGTTTTTTATTTTTGCTTTTTGCTTATTTACTGCACTGTCTTTTGTAAAACCTCACATTATTGGCTCCAATAGAAGGTCTTTATGAATAATGACAATTAATTATACATATGCTGAAGTACTTGATCTTACCCAAAGAATTATTTATATGAATGAAATGTTTATGGTAGTAACTTTATTGTCAGGGAAAAATTCCATTTAAAAATCTAAAACAGATATATGCTATTTCCAAATTACAAGCCAGTGACATTTCAATATTTCCTTGGAAGTTGTTTAGAAATTGGACCACTCTTATACTACATAAACAATACATGGTGTTTGGGTTTTTATATCTGTCCCTAAAGATTTTGATAAATTTGCTGTTTTCAGTCCTCTACTTTTAAACCCTAGATTTTAGAAAAGACCTAATTTTCTAAACCAGGTTTAATTTTTAAACCTTTTTTGCTACATTTACCATAGTAGTAAATGAATTTTGAGCAAACATCCCAAATACATTTATTTATAAACTATACATATCTACTAGTATTCTAAGAATATGTGGTGTAAATGGCAATTGAGACATATACTACAAAAGAAATTCAAGTGAGGAGGATAAAAAAATAAGTGTAAATAGAAGCACTAATGTTTTTGCTTTTGCTGGTGGGTATGCTGTGCTCTGCTGGGATACCGTGTTGCTCAAGCTGATGGCTTTCAGATAGTGACGGCAGTGGCTTCTGGCATTGCCAGGTGACGTAATTTGGGGAAATGATGGCCAGAACTTTTTCTTTTTTGAAAGCTAAAGACTGTGTTGTGTTAGTGGTTTGAGAGAAATTAATGCTCACAAATTGAAATTAAGTTCTTCAAATTCAGGTTCATACTTTTATATTAAATAATCACTCTTTGTTCCTGTGATAGACCTTTATAGTTTGGTTTCTTAAAAATACTGTCATTTTAAATACGATGGGTTACACGAGGCAGAAAAGCAGATGGGACGATGTGTAAGAGCAAGTAGTTCTGGACTAATGGAGTTTGTAAAGGGGGAAGATGGGAGATAAGATTAGAAGGAGAAGTTGAGGTCAGCACACGGATGATTTTGCATGTTAGGCTGAGAATTATGGTATTTATAGGAAATGAGAAAAACCTAAAGGATTTTAGGCAGGTAAGACATCAATGGAAGTAGCCTTCCAGAAGATTAATCTAATAGAACTTGTTGTTGAATGTTTAAAAAGTAATCAAATTGTTTTAACCCTTCTCTGCAGCCTGTGTTTTATTTGGGTTCATTCCCTATTTCTGTTGAATATTTGCTTCCATTCATCAAAAATCTTTTGTCCGGATTTTTGTTGTGAATTGTGCTTTCAAATTATGCAAAAATTTAATCAAGTACTTACAGATCATTTAATATAGGTGATCATTACCATGTTGTAAGCTACAGGATTTACTGTATAATACCAATACTTCAAGGAATTCAAAATATATTTTCTAAGGAGGACTCTTTAGTCACAGGTGCAGACAATGCTAACATATAAAACACAGAAATAGCTCTGGCTGGTGTAGCTCAGCGGATTCAGTGCTGGCCTATGAACAGAAAGGTCGCCAGTTCAATTCCCTGTCAGGGCACATGCCTGGGTTGCAGGCTAGGTTCCCAGTTGGGATCACTCAAGAGGCAACCACACATTAATGTTTCTCTCCCTCTCTTCCCCTTTCTCTAAAAATAAATAAAACAACAGAAATATAAGAGATGCATTTATTAGGTGCTTACTATTTGCTACTCCAAATGAGTAATCCTGATATTAATCCTAATGTGTTATAGACTTGGAAAATGACTCAGCAAGTGGCAGATCTAGGATTCAAATTTAGAGCCAATATCTTTAATTCCCAGCTGTATTTTTCATAAGAAACTATCCTGTGGTCAAACATTTTTTTAATATAAAGGAAGTCATTAGTGAAGATGTACTGGTATTCGTTAGTCTTCATGGAGGTAGGGATAGCCTAGACTGGGCCCTGAAGGAAGAAAAGGTGTGCCTTGTATCTGCATTGGAATGAAGAACTGAGTAAGAGAGGAATCCAGCCCACAGAAACAGTATATACAAAGTGTGGAGGGGAGACAGCATCTTCCTTATGGAAAGTGGCTTACCATGCAAGTTAATTGGAGAACATAGTGGGAAACAAATTTGTGTAAGTAATGATACTACCTAACACAGAGCACTTTATTTCTATTAACTGATTTAATCATCACTATAACCCTAGGAGATAGATGAGAAAACAAAGGCACAGAGAGCTTTTATGACTTTCTCAAATACATGCTAAGTGCAGAGTCAGGCTTTGAAAAGAGACAATCTGAGGTTGGAGTCATACCCCTTAACCCCCTCAGCATTTGGCTAGAGGCAGATCATTTGGATTTGGAATGCTAGTCAGAAGTTTCATATTGAAGCTGAGGAGCATCAGCTCTAGAGAAGGACAGTTCTATCTTGAAAGTGACACTCTGAGAAGGTGAATGTGGAAACTGGATGTCTGATGTGCTAGGGAGCAGCTTAAATGGTAATTCTTAGCAATGGTTATACTTTAGACTTATCTGATGCAGCTTCAAGAGATATGGAGGTTCCTAGATACCATGTCAGACCAACTCAGAACTGTTTTGGGTAGCTGCAAGCATTGTTCTTTTCAGAAAGATTATTCTCACATGCCCACTATTGGTTTAGAGGACCAGGAATCTGCCAGGTCACTGGCCTGAGATGCTGATTCTGAACTGCGACCTGGTCACACCACAGACTTACAGACTCTTGATGGTCACCTAAATCTTACAGATCTTCCAGTGTCCAGCCGAATTCTCACACTCCCCAGGGTAAGAGGTCTGAAAATCTCTTGAATTAGGAATGTTTTAAGCTCATCAAACAAATTTCCAACTGTAGTTCAGCCATAATCCTACATTAAACTTATTCCTTTTATGTTGGAATGTTAAATGTGGACAAAGTGGCTCTGGCTGGTGGCACAGTGGATAAGGTGCCGGACTACGAACCCAAAGGTCGCTAGTTCGATTCCCAGCCAGGGCAACATAACCAGGTTGCAAGCCAGGTCTCTAACCAGGTCTGTAGCTGGAAGCAGGTGAGAGGCAACGATACATTGATGTCTCTCTCTGTCTCTACCTTTTTTCCTTCCCTTCTCTCTAGAAAAGATAAATGAAAAATCTTTAAATGTGGACAACCACTTTTGTTTGTGTATTATTTACATTACTGGCTAAAGAACAAGCATTTAGGTTCAGTGAACATTTAATTTTAGAAGATATGAAACATCCCACTTGTTCATTGTAATATGACAAATACATCCAAAAGTAATTGAAAATGAATGAAAATGTAAGGAAATACGTTGTGGCTTGAATTTGGGGATTATTTTAACTATTCTTAGTTCAGTTGAGCTTTTATTACCTTTTTCTTCCAACAGAGGGCACTCTAATTCAGTAATTTAAAATACCAAAATCAGTCATCTTATATAAGAACTTTTATTTTTGAATAGGAGATTTTTGGTTTTATTAAAATATAAAATTAGCCTTAAGGTGGTAGTTTGAATAATTTTACTAATATAACTGAATTAAAGATTAAAGTCTTAGTGTGATTGAATGCTTTTGATTAAAGATTTTGCATTTAATGTGAAAGCCAGCTCAAGTTAAAATTATATTTTTCTCTTGCATAAATTTTAATCCAAAAGTTAGTCTGTTTTAAATGCTTTTGTAATATGCATGTAGAGCCATTTTCCAAGTTGCATTAGGATAGCGTATAATCTGGAATGTAAATTTTGAAGAAATATAAATATCTTTCCAACCCACAAAATTTAGGTTTTTGAAAGAATATAAAATAATCTGAAAAAGTTTAGATTCTCTTCACTTATTTTTCCAACTCAGATATTCAGTTGTTTTTCCTTCCATGTGTATAAATACTGTACACAACTCTTAAATGTGAATACACCATGACACAGAAAAATTTGATGCCAACATAAAGATCATCATAGTAGATTTCAGAATCTAAGTTTCAGGAATGCATATTTTAAGATTTAAAAATCACAAAAGCATTATTGCCTTATCAGCCTATGTCTCTAAGAAATAAATAGGACACTTCAGGGATGAAATGCATTATGTCTCTTTCTCCTGAGGAGGAAAAATCCTAGAGATAAGCAGCATCTAAGACTAAGACTAATTATTTGAAAGTGGGTGTGCAGCTGCAGGTTTTGTGTGATATTCTCAGCCAGTATACCTCTTTTCTGTTATTTTACTTTCTTTTTCAAGGCAAGAATTTAAATTACACGTAAACCTTCTGAAGTATGAGATATTTTACTTTAGTATTTCAAAATTCAACACTTCAGTTTTTAATACCAAGTTTCTCTATATTGCTTGAGAACTCTCTTTGGGGTGGAGGGTGAGGAGTCTCTATAAGAAAGTATACTTATTTTGGTGCCAGAATTCAAGTGTTAAGGACCAGGAAAATCAAATTGGATTGCCTAAAATAAATAAATAAGTGGTTTTTAGAAACAAAGTTTACTTTCAAACCCATTCAATGCAATTTCTAGAGCTTAAAGTCAAAAGTGCACAGATTTCAGAATTGTGAGACACTTTAGTGGCTACCTCATATATATCCGTAAAATTCAGAACACTTCAGGAAATGAATTTTCTGATATATAAACAGGTTCTTCTTACAGGATTATAAATGGTTCTTTAGCATGTAGGAGTTCTTCTTTCTTTCTTTCCTTTTTTAAGAATGGAGCTGAATCTTAAGCAGTGGTAAGTGTTGTCTTATTGGCAAGAGAGTGTTCAGAGAATATTCTAACTTCAATAATTTAACTCTTATATAGTTGAACAGTTTTTTGGAAGTAGTGAGTCAAGCCTGCTGTGTACTAAGCCCAGGTTTGTATTGTCCTAATAGATTTTCCAGGATTTAGGGTATGTGTAGATTCTGTTGACCTATATTAATATTTTTAAATTAATACCCCTATGTATGCACTATATGTACATGCAAGAAAAAATCCAGGATGGTAAAATTCCTGTCCCTTTTCTCACCTGAGGAAAAACTTCTGGTACCTGCAGTGAAGCTAGGAGAATCCTTCAGATAAATAGCTGCTAGGTGAAAGGAGTCATTTTTTTTTTTGAACTTCCAACACAATTGCTTTTACCTTCCATGACACATCTCTTTGTTCTGTATTATCTTGTAGGTATATACATTTTTATATTAGTTTTCATAGACTCCTTGATGGTAGAATCTATATATGATTGATCTTTGTACATCACATCCTGCCTAGTGTAGTCCTTTGCATGTAGTGGTCTCATGAAAATTCATTGAAGGAATAAATGTATAAATAGACAGAAACTGCATGTAAGAGTGTATATAAACAATCGCTGTAATTAAACTAGTTTCATTGAAACACTTGTTTAATTATTTGGAGATGAATTTGAATAAAAAATAGGTTTTTCTCATCAAGAGTGGATTCTCAACCACCTTTTTCAGGGAGGCAACTTAGTCAAGCAGTTAAGAGCATGAGATTGAGAATTGCACAGGCATGGGTTTATGTCCCTGTACATAATATTTCCAAGTATGTTCCTCATTAGTTAAACAAAGTTTAATATGGCTTTCTGTCAGTCACTGAAGAAGAGCTGTTTTCTTTTGTGTTGCTAAAGATATTCCATCTTGATTTTTATGTTTTATAGACGTCACCCAACTTTCTCCAGAGCTTCAGTAATCACTCAATGTCTACATGGTAGGGATTTCTCTTGTGAAATGCTAAATAGTCTGTTCTTAGATTGGTCTTAGTCAATATTTTACTTTGTAAAAGACAGTCATCGATTATAATTAGGGTTGCGAGATATTAGGGAGGAATAGCAAACATGACAAATAATTGAACTTAAATGAAAAATATCTCAATAAACTAAGATTCCTGGCTCAAAGTAAAAACATAAAATTCAGTAGGAGTTATAATAAAATTTTGGGTTTAGATCCCAAAAAATTCAATGATATACATAAGATGGGAGAGATTTAATTGGCTGAACAGTTCATGCAGAAAGGTCTGGGGTATTTAAATGAGCACAATTGCAATGCAAACCAATATTGGGATGTGGCTTCTAAAACTCAGTCAAGCTCTCTCTACAGCTAAAAAGGAATACAACTACCTCAAAACTGGATACAACCAGAAGTTCCAGAAAATCCAGCTGCATGGAAGTCCAACAAACAAAGATACAAAGAAGAAATACTCAGCCAGACAGGTACGAGAGGTGGAGCCAGAATGAAGAAGGTGCAGTATGGAGATGGCAGTGATGGTGATGGTGGTGGCAGCAACAGTGGCTGTGGCCCCTGGTGGAAGGCACAGTCATATATAAAAAAAGTAGGGAGGGACACCTGGGGAGCAATCCCAGCCCCAGACCAGACCACAAAGCTATGGTTTCAGGGATGGGGAAAATAAAGCCTTGTTGCTTCTGACTGTGAAAACCAGTGGGGTTTGAAGGAAGTGAAGGAAGAAATTACTGGTCTCTCAGCAAAGTCTGTTTAGGGGCCTCCTAGAACATTTGCAGACCCACCCACTCTGGAAACCACAACCAGGACAACAGCTCAAGGGGTGCCAGTTCCATACAGGAAGCAAGAGAGGTGCCTGATAAAGGGGCCAGTGCTAAGCAAGCAGCACTGTTCCCTCTCAAACCCCTTCCCCACATACAGTGCCACAATGTGGTGAAATGGGTCCCTCTGTACTGACGAATACCTAAGGCTCCACCCCTTACAATGTAGCAGGTGCAGCAGCTCTTCCTAAGATACAGAGGCAAACACAGGAGCCTGTCAAATTGAGGAGACAGAGAAGTATGGCCCAAAAGAGGGAACAGATCGAGATTCTGGGGGGAGAACTAAGCAATGAGAAGACAGCCAACATAACAGATGCAGAGTTCAAAATACTGGTGATAAAGATGCTCACAGACTTGACGGGTATGTTTGAGTATAGCAAACACAAGGGAATAAGTGAAGGATATGCTAAGTGAAACTAAGGAGAATCCACATGAGACCAAGGTGAATGGAAGGAAACCAGGGTTCAAATGAATGATTTGAAACATAAGGGAGAAATAAACAGTCAAGCAGTACAGAATGAAGACACAAGAATTGAAAAAAAAAAACAAAACAAGAAGCAGCTTAGAAACCTCTGGAACAACTTTAAACATGCCAAGATTAAAATTATAGGGGTGCCAGAAGAAGAGGAAGAGCAAGATATTGAAACTTGTGTGAAAAAATAATGAAAGAAAACTTGGTGAATAAAATAGACATACAAGTCCAGGAATCACGGAGAGTCCCAAATTAGCTAGACCCAAAGAGGACCACACCAAGACACATCATAATTAAAATTCCAAAGGTTAAAGATAAAGACAGAATCTTAAAGGCAGCAAGAGAAAAGAAGAGAGTTACCTACAAAGGGTTACCTATAAGACTATCAGCTGATTTCTCAATAGAAATTTTGCAGGCAAGAAGGTACTGGCAAGAAGTATTCAAAGTGATGAAAAGCAAAGACCTACAACCAAGATTACTCTATCCAGCAAAGCTACCAATTAGAATGGAAGGGCAGGTAAAATGCTTCACAGGCAAGGTAAAGCTAAAGGAGTTTATCATCACCAAGCCATTATTACATGAAATGTTAAAGGGACTTACTAAAGAAAAAGAGGATCAAAGCTATGAACATTAATATGACAATAAATTCAAAACTATCAACAACAGAACCTAAAAAATAAAAACAAAACAAACTAAGAAAACAACTAGGATAGGACCAGAATCATAGGTATGGGGATCATTTGGAGGGTTATATACTGGGAGGGAGAAGGGAGAAAAATGAGGAAATGGTGCAGGGATTAAGAAGCATAATTGGTAGAACAAAATAGACAGGGGGTGTTAAGAATAATATAGGAAAGAAAGAAGCCAAAGAAGTTCTATGCATGACCCATGGACATGAACTAAGGGGCGTGGGATTGCTGGATGAAAAGGGATTGCTGGGGAGAGGGGAACAAAGGGAAAAGAAATTGTGACAACTGGAACAGCATAATCAATAAAATGTATTAAAAAAATCAGTCCGCATTTGCCAAGCTATGATCTCTGGCAATAACTTTAATATTAGAAGCTGTATTGTACTATGATTTAATTATATGCTAGACATTGCGGTAAGCGTTTAAAAATCATTAATTCTTTTATTTCTCACAACAGTTCCATGAGGCAGGTTTTATTACTCTCAGTGTAGAAAATTAAAGTAAACTACTTGTCCAGTGTTATAGAGCTACCAAAAGATAAAGCTGATCTAAACTTAGGTCTGATGTTTTACAAGGTCATGGTCCTAACTATTTAGGTCATTCTGTCTGTCATTAAATATCTTCCAGATTGACCCCTCTTCTTTTCATCATTCTGCCATTTTGCAGGTTCAGGCTCTCATTACTTATTACCTGAATTATCAAAAGAACCTCTTACCCTGTCCACCTGCTTTTAGTCTCACCTCTTCATCTGCTTCAGTTTATTCTTAACACTGCTGTCAAATCAATATGCCTAAAGTGGAGTTCTGATCATGTCACTCTCCTCCTCAAAACTAGACTCATCCTAACTATAAAAATTAAACGTAGACTTTTAACTCTGGCATTCAGAGTCCTCTGATTTTTAGTTTCATCCTGTATTTCCAGCTTTCTTTTATAAATGCCTTAGATGAATATATTTTGGTAAAATGGATTACTCTCAAATATGTCTGCCTTTCCTTATCTCTGCCCATGTTTATAAGATTAGTGGACATGTGGTCCTGTTCAAAATGTTCATGGAGACATTGTGTCCACAGTTAATATAAATCCCTCACTTGTGCAATATTTGAACCTACTTCATCACATGTGTCATGACTAGCTAGACTACCAAGGCAAGAAGGGATTTAATGCCAAGGCCGCCACAACACAATTATTGGATCAATAAAACATCATAGTATTTAAAGTACAGTAATCCAATAAACCAAAAGTAAAATGAATATTGTGAGCTAGTTAAACACAGAGACATCTTCTGAGTGTGGAGATTTTGGACCTGATTAAATATCAAGGACCTTTTGGCATGGGCCAGATGTCTCTGTGAACATTTTGGGCAGGACCAAATGGCTTGCAATGGTTCACAATGTTTTATTCACGTATAATTATCTCCCCTATTGTCTCTACTAGTGAAAACCGTTCTTGAAAAAACATTTTTTTTAATCCTCCTATTTAGATCCAGCTATTGACAACAGGTATCATCTTAAACTTTATACATTATTACATAATTTCATAGTCTGTTCCATATTACTTATGGATTAATTTTCATTTTGGGTTTTGCTTGTAAGCCCTTTGATAGGGGCTATATTGATCTCTGTGCATGTGTATGTTTAGCATAGTTCCTTACTCACAAGCTTAATAAACATCTGTTGAATTGATCGGACAGGCCACCGACATGAAAATGTTTGTTTGGTAACTGAACTTAGGTGACCTGTGGGAAGAACTCTTCGGTGAAGTCATTCTAATTTGAGAAAAATGCCCTCTGTTGTTTGATATTTTAAATAATGCATGCCTCACCTTTTGTTGTGAGGATGAAATGACATACCTGGTTAAAATGTATTATAAACTTCCCCACAACATAAAAACACCAACATCTAAGGTCATGTTATATCTTTCTTAGGTAGTAATACTTTTGTTTCAGTGTTAATTAGGAAATCTTATATGAAAAATACTATGTTTGCCCTGATCAGTGTGGGTCAGTTGGCTGGAAGTTGTTCTGCAAAGTGAAAGATCATCAGTTTGATTCCCAGTCAGGGCATGTGGCTAGGTTATAGGTTTGGTCCCCAAATGAAGAACTCAAGATGTTTTAATTTCCCAGAGAAGCTGTACTTTACACTCAGGAGCTAATTTTATTATATTTTTCATAGTTGAATAATTCTGTGTTCTTCAAACCATACTTTCTGGATAATGAAGAAGATAATTTTTAACAGCTTTTAACCTCCTGCCAAATTTGTTTTGTTCATTTGTCATAAAACACCTAATCTGTAGTTCTATTTCAAGGTATGCTTTTGAGAATTGTTGATTCTCTTTCAGGGTAAAGGCCTTGGACAGCCTGCTATTGTGAAGGAATCCTATTTTGCTTTCTAATGCCGAAGGAACTTGGTCTAGAGCCTGAGCTTCAAGGAGCATGTCAGTGGCAGTAATCACTTATCTCTGTTTTCGGGGAAATGTTTTCACCTTGAAGAGCAAATTGATTCTAATGGGATAGTGGACTAGTAACCCAGGAAAAATTACTGAAGTCGCTCATGCCTCTGACATTTTTTATCATGAGATCATTAAGGACATGACTACTGAACACTGGAATTCATTTAGCTTCTTAATGAATTAGGATTCTCTGTGATAACAGTCCAAGTCAATAACAGTAGATGGAAAAGATATTATACAGCCTGCTTCGATCTCAGGCTTATATTTTTAATATTTTCTGGTTTTCTTTTCACGTTCCTTTGCCAGAACTTTGATTTCAACCATCTGTGCTTTTTAAAACTCAACTGTTTTGGTTGCTTACAGTTTCACAACAGTTCCGTTTACTTGATAGCTACCAGCCTATGCTGTCAAATAACTAGTAATGAGAAACACAGTCTTGATTTGGAGAAAGAGTGAGGTAGTCAGGAAGATGAATTTGATGGGAAATGAAAAGCTCTGCCATGAAAAATGATAATGAACTAGTGAGAAGTGTATATCAGTAAGGTGGAAATAGCTTGCCCCCAAAATAAATGAGACAAACATTGACATGTTATATTTATTCCATCCGTTACTCATCCAGTCTATGTTGCTGAAATAAACCTATGCCAGCCTTGAATAAGATTTTTTAAACTCTGTAATCCTACTTTTTCTTAGCCTGGAGTCACTTTTTAAACATTTAAAGTATCTTTATTGTCATAGTTATCATTATCATTCTCACCATATAAATATGTGTTCAGAGATGATCAAAATTATAAATTATGAGTCCAAAGGTATTAGGAAAAGATGCTACAGTAGAAAAATATTATTTACCAATAAATTAGTATAAATATTCTGAAAAATATATACATTATAATATTTCATATTTTTGAAAAGCATCATACAAAAAACTAAGGTGATAACCTTTTGTTTTAAAGCCAATCCATTTTTCTGCATTACTTTGGTTCATTCACAAAATAAACATTCATTTTGCCTCTACTAGGTGCCAGCTACTGCTTTAGGGGAGGTAAAAAATGAATGAGGCTCTTGTCTTGTTCTTAGGAGCTTGCAGTTTGGCAGAGAAAACAGACACATCACTAAGTATTAGAAATACAGAGTGATAAATTATTTTATGGAACAATTCAGTAAATGATAGAATAATTATTTATATCCACAGAACTTAGTATTTTGCCTGACACATTTTAACTATATTGTAAACAGAAATAGCTATGTTTCCGTCAGTGAAAATAAAAAAGTGATTCTCCCTGCTTGAATAGAGAGTGGGGGGACCTTAGAAAGTGCGATGACAATGACTATTTGATTATGACTTAAAGAGGGCATGTCATGAACTGACTCTAATATGGTTCTGTATTTTCATCTTTCAATACTTGCCCAACTAACCAGTACTTTTATGAAATTTCTGTACTTTTTTCACCTGTCTTTACATACATGAAGTTATCACCCTCTCTTCTCCTTCATCCACATCAATTTTACTATTTTCAATTCTCCTCATACTTTAAAATGTGACCCTGATGGGATCTTCTTCCTGTCTTAGCCCATCCTTGAGGCCTCTCCTTGTCTGGATTAGGCTGTCCTCCAGTGCTTCCCAATGCTCTGTAAGAGTGTTGCTGTGATTGCAACTGGAGTGAGTAATTATACATTTTGTTGGTTTCTTATTTTTGAAATGACTCAGCTATGCATTCCTCAAAGGCATTATATGTATATTTCCTCTTTACATTAGCAGATTCTAATACAATGCCTATCATGTAGAAGGAGACTGACATACTTTAATTGATTCAATGAAGAAAAGAATGAATAAATACATGGATTGATGGATGGATGGATGGATGGATGGATGGATGGATGGATGGATAGATGGATGGATGGATGGATTGATAAATAAATGTTAGAAAGGTGAGCACTAATGCTTGACTAGATATTGAGAAAAACTTCCCCTACTTCAAAACCTTGTCTAGAGTATTTGTTGATGTTTGTTTTCATCTGTTTGTTTTGAATGATTGCACACTTGTTCTTACCAAATGGGAGCTAGTCTGATGGGACCATTTTTACTTCTTTTAAAGTTAATCTTAAGTTATTTTCTGGTGGTTTTCTCAGAGCATTTTGTTACTTTTCAAGTGCTTTATAGAAATGTGATGAAACTCATAAGATTGGTTCTTAATTTTACTTTTTTGTTTAGTGGAAGAGGTTACATTATGTGATTTTTTAAAAAAATGACAAGTCTTTTAAATTAAATATTTTAATTAATTAAATAAATATTTAATTAATCACTAAAGGCATTAATAAGGTTAATGTTGTTAATTAAATGTTAAAGAAAGTTTAGGATTTGCTGAAATTAAACAAAGAATAAACTCAAAAATAATTTTATCTAAAATGTAGACTACTTATGGACAATTAAATATTTCTCAATTGAAGTTAATGTATGTGTGTTGAGTTTTAGAGATAGTAAAATTTTAACTTAGTAGGGTAACAAAACAAATCATGAATGTTAATGGTCCTATGTTAGTGGTATAATAAACCATATTAGTTGAGGTAATGCTAGCTGTTTTAGAAAAGTTAAGACAAATCATATAGTAATAGGTAAAACATAATGGAAGTAAATTTGTCACTCCTTTCACATCTATAATAGGTGGTCCTGATCAGCAGGTGACTGTCCTCCAAGCATGAATTCAGGAATTTGGATTCCTTCTATCTAGTGGCTCTGCCATCCTGAGTACAGGGCTCCAAGATCCCCTGGCTTATCTGTGACAGGTGGCAAAGGGCAAATATGATGGAGGACACAGGTAGGAGGTTTTAGGGGATAGACCTGGAAACAGTAAACATCAACTCTGCTCTTATTTCATTGACTGGTACTCAGTTATATAGTCACATGGCCAATTTAATCTGCATGGGAAGTTAAAAAGTATAGACTAGCTATGTGCCCAAGAAGTAGAAAAAACAGGTTGGTAATCACCTAACTAGAATTGGCTGTATGATGTTTTTTATAATTTAAATACTTTTTCTCTATATGCAATACTGATTTTTATAGTTCTCATTCATAGAAACCTTTTCTATAGTTATAGGTAGTTCCACATTTAAACATGCACTTGTTAATTAAAGTCTTCCCCATTAAAATTGTAGGATATTTTTATAAAACAAAAATTAGGCCTTTATACAAGCCAATTTCAAGTTTTAATTTCCTCAAAATGAATTTTATAGTTATCTCTATGCTTTCACTTCTATATATAATAGGTACTTTATATATTTTAATAAAATTATTAACACATACATAATTTTAGATACATTTCATTATGCATCAAGTTATAAACAAGTACTTCATTCACTAATTTACACATTTAAATAAAGAAAATCAGCAGTTTTAATATGCTTGAATGAGAAAGAATCCAAGATCTTGTTTTCCAAAAAATAAATGAAAGTTACTTGTTTCTTTTAGACATTAAGACATTTTACTATGAAATATAATCTTAATGATTTTTTTTTGAGATGTCTGGTAAATAAGTCAGTAATTACTTTTAAATATGATTAAAATGTGGGTTATGTATACCTGTGTATGTGATAACACACCTAGATATGCTATTTTTGGTGTCTTTTTTTTTTTTTATAGTGAACTATATTTGCTTTCATTTGGTTTGCTTTAGAATTGCTCTTATTCTGTATACAGATTCCTTCCCAAAGTAACATTTTTCACCTTTTTTGATATCAATATCTTTCAATCTGAGAGACTATTTCTGCAACACTAGCTTCTGATAATCATATATCTAGCCTTGGACTTCATTTTGTTTACACCAGCTTTCTTAAGGGGAATTAGGTGTTGTTGCTTTGAAATGGCCCTATGGTCACACTCTAGAGTCTGTGGTGAAGCTTGGTCTACTTTCATCAAAGATGTGTCAAGCACTTATCACCATTTGACATATAGTAGTTGACCCTTAAGCAACACAGGTTTGAACCATGTTTATGGGGATTTTCTTCAACAAATACCTATACTGTTTTTGATCCGCTGTTAGGAGTCTATGGATGGATGTGGAGGGTTGACATTGACTGTATCCGTTGCACTACACCATTTTAGGGGACCTGAGAGTCTGTGGATTTTGGTATCTGGGTCCTGGAAACAATCTCCTGTGGACAGTGAGGGACAGCTAAGTTTTGAGGGAGTCAAAAGTTATACATAAATTTATAGACACACAACGGTTGGATCCCCTCCCTCCCATATTGTTTGGTTATTTATTTTGTCTCCTTCCACTTAATGTAAACTTTGTAAGGGCACAAGTTCTATCTATTTAGTTTATTTATGTATTCAAAATGCTGTCTGTGTTGCAAGCCAGGTCTCCAGCCAGGTCCGTAGCTGGAGGTAGGTGGAAGGCAACCATACATTGATGTTTCTCTCCCTCTCTTCCTTCCCCTCTCTCTAAAAATAATAAATAAAATATTTAAAAGAATGCTCTCTGTATCCATGATATCTCTGTTCTGTTGTTTGCTAAGTTTGGTTTTTTAGAGTCAATTATTGATAGTTTTATATTTTTTGTCATTTTATTATTTATAGTTTTGATCTTCTTTTTCTTAAATAAGTTGCCTTAACATTTCCTATAATAATAATTTGGTGATGATGAACTCCTTTAGTTTTTTCTTGTCTGGGAATCTCTCTATCTGCTCTTCCATTCTAAACGATAGCTTTGCTGGGTGGAGCTATCTTGGCTATAGGCCCCTACTTTTCATGACTTCGAATATTTCTTGCCAATCTCTTCTAGCCTACAAAGTTTCTTTAGAGAAATCAGCTGACAGTCTCTTGGGAACTTCCTTGTAGGTAACTAACTTCTTTTCTCTTGCTGCTTTTAAGATTCTCTCTTTATGTTTAACCTGTGGCATTTTAATTATGATGTGTTTTGGAGTGGGCTTCTTTGTGTTCATCTTGTTTGGGACTCTGTGCTTCCTGGATCTGCATGTCCATTTCCTTCACCAAATTAGGGGAGTTTTCTTTCCTTATTTTTTAAGTAGATTTCTAAATTCTTGCTCTTTCTCTTCTTTTTGTGGTACCTCTATGATGTGAATGTTGGACCTCATGAAGTTGTCCTTATTTTTTAAAATATTTTTTCTTCTTTTCTGATTGCTTGTTTCCTACTTCCTTATTTCCAAATCATTGATTTGATTATCTGCTTCATCTACTCTACTGTTATTTCCTTGTAAATTGTTCTTTATTTCAATCAGTGTGTACTTTGTTTCTGAGTTGACCTTTTTTATGCAGCTGAGATCCTCACTAAGTTCATTGAACATCCTTATTACCAGCATTTTGAACTCTGCATCTGATAGACTGCTTATCTCCATTTCATTTAGCTCTTTTTCTGGAGTTTTGATCTGTTTTTTCATTTGGGTCATATTTCTTTGCCCACTTGCTTTAGCAGCCTCCCTGTGCTTGTTTTCTATGTATTAGAGAGCTTCTTTGACTCTATCTATGTGTTGGAAATGTGGCCTAATGTACTAGGAATCCTATACGATCCAGTGGCACAGCCTCCCCTATCACCCAAGGTGGATACTTGAGGTGTGCCCTTTGTATGGGCTGAGTACACCCTCCTCTTGTAGTTGAGCCTTGGCTGCTGTTGGCAGGTCAATGGGAGGGATTTACCCAGGCCAGTCAGCTGCAAGGATCGGCTGTGACCACTGAGCACCAACATCCACCCTCCATGGAAGACCAGCTGTACAGGGGTAGGGTCCTACATGGTTTGTAGCTGTCTACTGGGTGTGCTGGCCCTGGGGTTTTGCAGGTGGTACAGGCCAAGGTCAGCTCACCACTGTGCTTTACCTGGGGCCACCTTGTCTGAGCTATAAAGCAACCTGAGATGCTGCTACTAGCACTGGGTTTAGAGATTCCCAGATGAAGCTGAGCTGTGAACCTGAGGGCAGCTGTTGATTGTTTGAGAGGACTTAGGAAGTTGTGAAGCATGAGCAAAAACCAGCCATTTATATGGAAAAACAGCTTGGGAGGGTATGTAAATTCGGTTAGGTCTAGTTTGGGGGATATCCAAGGTGGGTCAAACAGTTAGCCAGGTTGATGGAGTCTCAGACATGGCACCAGCTTGCAAGCTCTGTAGGGGGAGGGTTTAGAAAAGGAACAATGGCTTTTGCTCATCTTGATGCCAGACACTTCAGTTCGTCCCTGTGTGCCACTGATGCCTTTCAAGCTGTTAACTTGGTGCTGGAGCTCAGAGGAAGTAAGTCTGAGTGGGTGAATCCATATGTGGGTTCTTGAAGAGGAATTGCATGGGGCTCCAGCAGTTTCTTTCATCTACTCAATCCCCGCTGGTTTTTGCAACCAGAAGTTGTGGGGACTTACCTTCTTGGCACTGGAGTGCTGGGCTGGGGGGCCTGGTATGGGGCTGGGATTCTTCATCACCCTAGGTACCCTTCCTGAATTTTTACCCACCACATGTGGGTGAGAGATCAGCCCTTTCCATGTCTGCACCCCTCTAACCAGTCTTGATGGATGTGGCTACTTTAATTCTGTAGTTGTCAGACTTCCGCTCAACTTCATTTTTGATGGTTCAGAGTGATGATTGTTCTATATGTTAGTTGTGGTTTTGAAGTGGTTGCGCAAAGTTGTGAGCCATATTTGTCTATGCCACTTTCTTGACCAGAAGTTTCATATAATTGTTTTCTTAATTGATTATTATGCAGATAAAAATCAAAACAGACATTCATTTTAACAGCATGAACCCCTTTGAACTTCTTTGGGCATCTGTGGGATTAACAAATCTATGTTATTGGATCGTTACACATTATCACAATGCTGGAATATGTTAAGCTTTGCTTAGCTGCTCATGATTATTCCTTAGTAATGATTAATAATTGAATCTCACCATTTTCCATAACAATTATTTATTATGTCAAGTGCACATAAGGCTTCTCTGTATAATTCCATATACTGTGTAATGTTGAGTGCTACACCAGAGCCTTCTGGTTGAAAATGGTGGGTTGAGCATAGATGTTTATATATATTAGCTCATTAACCTTCACATCATTTCTATGAGAAAAGTACTACAATTATTCTCATCATGTTGGAGAAACTTGGAGTACAGAGAAGTTACATAATTTGCCAGAGTCATGAAGCTGGCAAATTGAAGATCTGGGCTACAGGCTCTGTCTCTAGCTCTTGACCATTATGCTAAATCACTTTTCATGTCAAGACTATTAAGGCCCTTTGTATTCTTGAAGTTCTAAAAAGATATAATGTTAATATTGCTACTGTTTGTATGTTGACATATCTTTATTATAAGTAACATTATCTTATACTCTAGGTATAGATGGAAAAAATGGTCTTATTTCTTTAGGACATGTTATGGACATGATTCTTTTTACTAAATTTATGGTATGACCTTAGCTTTAGTAGTTTTTCTTATGATTCTAAAATAAAGTGCGTATATCCAAGAATTGAATCATTTTACTCTTTTTCCCTTAGAAAAACCCAAGTTCATCAACCACAAGTTATCAGACATTTGTTAACACAAATTAAAATATCATAAGTGTTATGATAGATGGTAACAGAGGGTGCCATGTTGAGGCCTCTTTAACAAGATTAACAGAAAATTAGAAAACAGAGAAAACCTCACAAATTACACTCTAGCAGTTTCTTTTGTTTTTGTGTGTTGTATTCTAGGCCCTGGGTCTCCATGTGTTTTCCCTCACACACATTTGCAGTAATCATTTACCTCTCCTATTGTTCTCGTTGCTTACTGAATTAGATATTAGAAGTTAGTAATGCTTTAAGGTTTAAGAAAATGTTTAAAACCCTGGCTGGTGGCTTAGTGGATAGGCGTTGGCCAGTGAACCCAAAGGTCGCTGGTTCAATTCCTAGCCAGGGCACATGACCAGGTTGCAAGCCAGGTCTCCAGCTAGGTCTGTAGCTGGAAGCAGGTGAAAGGCAACCATACATTGATGTCTTTCTCCCTCTCTGCCCCACTCCCTTCCCCTCTCGCTAACAATAATAAATAATTATTTTACTCTGGAATGCTATTTTTGTGAAATATATCACAGGAATGGTGTATTGCAGAACTCGCTTTTATGAAAGTTGTCCTAGAGACAGTTACAAACCCATAGTAACAAATGAACTGTAATAGCAAAATAAATAAACTATATCAAGAAATAAATAAATAAAATCCTAACTTTCTGCAAAGAACCCTTTACTAAACAGTTGTGTATTTTCTTTAGGAGAGCTTCTTGGGTTCTTAAAGATGCTTTTTAAGCATCTTCTTAACTTACTGTTTTATTTATAATATCTTTCCATTTGGGATTTCTAGACCTTCAGGGATAGAACATCTCTTTGGAGTATGAAGCAGCTCTATAGCCTTCATTATAGTCCTGAAAACAGAGGAACTGCGCACAGTAAAAGAAAAATTCCTGTCATTATAGTGTTACATTTGCTGAGTTCAGGTTGCCTTCAGAAGTTAATCAGAATGTAGAGGGAGGGGGGAACATAAAGGTTTGAGGAGAACAGTGTGAAGAATGCACCTGAGTTTGCATTGTATTGCTGTATCTTGGGGTCACAGTTAGTGAAATTTTTACTTTAAGTTAGAAGCCTCTATTGATCAAATCCTGGGAATCCGTGCCGTGCCTGATGTCAAATTCTATATTTGGTGTATGTTGAGAAATCTTACACTGAGGGTATCATATGACTGGCTCTCAAAGAGATGAAATTCATCTATTTATATGAGTTTTTAAAAGTAAAAATCCATTTAAAACTCCACCCCCCATCTTTGTCCTCCGTTTTCACTTCCACTGTCTTATTTTTTCAGATGTTGAAGTATTTTTCCAGTATCACCATTTTCCTCCTTAGGATTGTGAATTAACCTTTCAGAATCAACATGATTAAAGCTAGGGAAGTTCACAAATGCATGAAGCATTACTAAAACTGATTACTTAAAGATGCATTGGTGCTCAGACATGGTTCTCTCTAAGACATAGTTCACTATGGAGAACTTTAGTTGAAATGAATATTGCTTTGTTTTCTAATGGCTGTCACGTTGGGAAATGCCCACAAAATATATATTAGACACCAGTTTAGTTTTTGTGGTGTTACTAGTTTAATTAATTTATTTTTTAGTATATTTTATTTATTTTGCTATTACAGTTGTCCCAATTTCCCCTCTTTCCCCCCCTCCACCCAGTACCCCATTTCCTCCAGCAACGCCCCCCCTGCTTAGTTCATGCCCATGAGTCATAGATATAAATTCTTTGGCTTCTCTATTTCCTTTGTTCTTCTTAACATCCCCATCTATTCTGTAACCACCAATGTGTACTTTTTTTTCCCCTCTCACATCCAGGCAATTCACTATTGAATTACTGCCTTCTGTCAGCTTCTCAAATCATATTAATACAAAGTTTTCTTTTCATTATTCCAAAATGCCTATGTTAATTCATTTGTTTAAAGAATTACTCTTTTAAGTACTATGAATTCCAATATTACCAAACATATGCAAAAATACATTTACACCCATACCTATTTTTATACATATTTAAAATACATACTGGATTTGGAAGAGTTAATACAAAAAATTTAAAATATGCCAATAGCTTACATAATTATTACATGTTAAATGATAGTATTTTAGATATATTGTAGCAAAATTAAGCAAATTTTTTTCTTTAATACTGGTTTTTCTCTGGAATGCTATTTTTGTGAAATATATCACAGAAATGATGTATTGCAGAACTCACTTTTGTGAAAGTTGTCCTAGAGACAGTGCCAAACCCGTAGTAATAAATGAATTTGGTTTTTAAGTCAGGTCCTCCCACCTTCAATAATACAACTCAACTTTATTTTAAGCTAGGGAAACTATAACTTATTCTTTTTGGAGTTTTCCCTATTAAATAGTAGATTTATTTATTGATTTAGGCTGTACACAGGTCTTACTTTACTATTTTAATTACTTTTTATTTTATTTAATTTTTAAAAAGATTTTGTTCATTATTTTTAGAGAGAAGGACAAGGAAGAAAGAAGACAGGGAGAGGAACATCAATGTATAGTTGCCTTTCACCTGCTTCCAGCCACGGACATGGCTGGAGACCTGGCTTGCAACCTGGTTATGTGCCCTGACTGGGAATCCAACCAGCGACCCTTGGGTTCATGAGCTGGTACCAATCCATTGAGCCACACCAGCCAAGGTCTTAATCACTTTTTATAGTTGGTGACAAATACTTCAACTGCTGTCAGGGTCTCCCAGGGGTAGAAAATTGCAGAAAAAGCTACAAAAAACTTTAAGATTATTCAGCACAAATGTACCACTGTAGCTACATGCAGATCCCCATTTGCATTGGAATAAGGTGTACTTAATCCTCTTCATTTCATAGAAGGATAAAGTAGTATTTTGAATTGTATTCTAAGAGAAACGATCACCTATCTTAAAAAAAAAGTGATTTTAGAAATAGGCTTACAAAAATATACTCATGCCCTGCTTGGTATGCTCAGTAGGTTGGGCATTATCTTGCCAACCCAAAAGTCATCTGTTTGATTCCTGGTTACGGTACATGCCAAGGTTTCGGGCCAGATCCCCAGTTGGGGATGTGTGATTGATTGATGATATCTCCCTCTCTTTCTCACTTCCTTCCTGTTTCTCTAAAAATAATAAAATAAAATCTTTAAGTATATACATATATTCATAATGATGATAAATATTTATAAAGTATGAGTGGCCACAGTAAAGTAGCCAATGTCTAGGTACTGGGGTATATGTATACCTGAAATGAATATAATAATGTATCTTCACTATATTGAAAATAAAAAAGTGATACATGAAGTGAAACTTTAAAAAACAAGTAACTAGGTTAGTGGTCACTTGAATGAAACACCACCCTAGGGGTCAAGAGACCTGCTGTTATCATAGGCTTACAGTATCAGAAAACCATTTTGTAGGGAGGCTTTGATAATCATCCCTTCTTACAATTAAGTACCTGCTTAGAGGAGGTCATTTTAAGTCAGATACCATCTGAATCATTAAGGCAAAGTTCCTACCTGCAAGGCTATAAATGAAAGGAAACACTTAGAGGAAGCTGATACAGCATCAGGAGATCACAGATGTGTTACCAAGGCTTGGCCAGTTAAGACCAAGGATGACATTGATAACTATTGCCTGGAAAAGTTCATGGATGTGAAGTTGTGCTTGAAAATCGCTTCTAATCTCTGTAATTGAGGAAAAAAAAAAAAAAAAAAAAGCAGTTCAAGAATAAGAATTTAAGCTCTGGCTGATGCCTTAGTGGATTGGCACCAGCCTGAGAACTTGAAGGTCACTGGTTCGATTCCCAGCCAGGGCACATAACCAAGTTGCAAGGCAGGTCTCCAGCCAGTCTGTAGCTGGTGGCAGGTGAAAGGCAACCCATACATTGATCTTTCTCTCCCTTTCTTCCTCCCTCCCTTCCTTTCTCTCTAAAAATAATGACTAAAGAATCTTTAAAAAAATAAGAACTTAAACACTAGTATGCATTTTAATGTATATTTTCAGGTTTTCTGTCTTTTCCACCCTGATTTAGTAAACAGCAAACTATGTAGTTTTTTTCAATATGCAGCCTCCATCCCACAGACCTTGTCATGTTGTTCCCTTAGTCAAATGGCAAAATCTAGTTTTTAATGCGCTCAGCTTGTTTGGACACTTCCCCCCTACACCAGCATGCAAATCGATGGTTTATTTTCTAACTTATCAAATCTATAATAAAATGCATATAAATTCTCATCACAATTCGTAGAGCCTTGGCTTTCTGACATTTAATAATCCATTTTTAGATTTTCTCAAATATCTATTTAGAAAATACACACTTGGCTCAATATTTAAAACTTGAATTTGATCAATTAGTTTTTTCAACTAGAAAATTAGAGGAAAGGAGTAAGTTCAAAGTAAATCAATAGACTTCAAGAAACAATTTTTCTACCTGACATATAATTTCTGGCCTCTCTAATTTTGAGATAAAAACTCCAGAAACTCACCATTTTTATGACCTGATTACTTCATTAAATAAACATTTTTCTCTGCAAAGATATCAATACATGTTAGACACTTTGAAAAAGCAATCATATGTAAGATACAGCTTGTGCATCAGAGAAACTTTAATTTTCAGTACAAGTAATAACACATATCCAAATAAATATTTGTGGCCGTGTTTGTTAGTTCAAAGACTCTATTTCCAAGTAGCTATAGTCTTTTGAGGATTACCTCATTATAAAAGCAAATGGGGTAGTTAATACTTCATTGAGTATTTTCTGTAAATATTTATGTTAAAAAAAAAAAAAAAACTTCCAATAGTGGCCACCTCTGGCAAAGGGACCCATTCATTACACACATTTTTAAAAAATCAACTTCATGTATTTCGTTTTAAAAGAAAAACTAGCTGAAGCAAAAAAAAGAAGAAATCATATCCAGGAAGCACTAGTTGCCACTTGAACCGGCATGGGAGAAAGATCGGGCTGGGGACACTCAGTGTCTGCTGGGCCTCCCGGCTTTCTGGCGTACCTTTGTGCTGGCCGCTGACTCGCCCTGCCCCACCTTAGAGCTAGAGCTCCAGCCAGACCCCACAGTGGGCTCACAAAACACAGAAGTACCACCCACGTTTAGATGTTCTGTAATATTTTCATGATGCCATCTAAACCTCAAGGGAACTTAGGTACCCTATTTGTAATCTTTTGTTTCTGATTGTCCTCCCTCCTTTCAGTTCATATATCTGCATTGAGATTGAGGTTTTAGAGTTAACACATCCCCCTTGAGACACTCTTTTTCATCTACTTGGAGCAAATTCAGACCCCTCAAAGAATAAAGCCACAGAGTCATGTATCAGAAGAAAGGACTTGAACTGGGTCTTGAACAATGGATGTAAAGAACTGGAGAATATTAGTGGGGAGATAGGCCAGGGTAGTCCCCTGGGAGGGAATAACAAAGAAAAAGAACAGGTCGTATCTGGATAATGATGGGTGGTTTTTCTGGAACAGAGATTAAAGGTAGGGGTATGTGGGCATTAATCTCTCTCTATTTCTTACCTAATTGGACTAATTTTTGCTGTTCTTTTGCTTTTTAATTTTTTAACTTGTTGACACTGTTCATGATGTCCCCCATTTTCTTCCCCTTTGCCCACCTGCACCCGGAGGCATTTCCTTTTCACACCCTTGTTATATCTGATACCGCACTTCCTTCTCTCTTGTGTCAAACATCATGCTTTCTGTTGAATTATCCTCTAAACTTAGATGTTTTACCTTGGTGACTTCTCTACCATTGTGGCTTGGACTACTACTTATATAGCAAAGACCCCAGTTCTACATCATCAGCCTCAGCTGTCTCTTGACCTTCATGTTCACACTTCCAAGTTCACCCTGGTCATGCTGACCTGGATGCTTTCTAGCATCCAGCAATTCTGAAACCCAACTCTAGCTGTCCTGCTTTCTCTTATTTAATTTTATTCAGGGCAAGTTTGTCCAAGCTGGAACTCTTTAGTAATTCCGTATTGACTCTTTTCCCATGTGTAGTTGTCTTGCTAAGTCTTACTGCTTTTAAAACTACTCTACTTCTCATATTTGTTTATTTTGGAGGAGAGGGGTAAGTCTGCTTCTTATTTTTCATGGTGATTTCTGGGTGATAATCATCTTTTTATCGCAACCCAGTGTTTTTGTTCCCACTTGTTATTGCCTATCTTTGCTTCATGAAACAGTTTTCTCTGTAATCAGGCTTAGAGCACGTTATTTTATGTGTTCAAATGCTTTTTCCCATTTCTTAAATGACCTCGATTTGGGGGGAATGATGTTCTTCTTATTCTCACATTGACTCTTCTTGTGAATTACAGTATGCTCTCCTAGTAGCTAGCAATTTGCTCGTCTGACCTGCCTTTTAATCTGGTATTTTATGTGCAAGTCAGGAACAATGCTGCTTCTGCTGCATGTGGTCCCTGAAATATTTCATAAAGGCACTGCATTATGGTATTTATTATTACAATACAAGCCAATAGTTATTGATATAGTCTTCATTTTATTGGAAAATATTTATCACAACATTCTTCAGTCACATTGAGGTTGTAGGAGACAGAAAATAAACAAAAATGTGACAGTGGTATGATAAAAGTTGATAAGTGCTATGGGGAAAAAATAAAGCCAGGGTGGAGGAAGATGAGGAGGAGAAGTAAGTAAATATCCATTGAATATAGCTCAACTTTGTTAGTTTTATGACATCTCAATACCGTTTTTTCCCCTTTAAATTAGCAAGGAAAAATCACACCCAGCTGAAATAATATGATTATTTTTAAACCTAATTTTCACAAATCTTATTTAAGTGAAATGTTGGTTTTATAAATGAAAGAAAATGACTGATGAAAGAAAATTCAGTTATCTGCTAACCTAATTCTAGGATCTCCAGTATGATAGCTCAATCACTGGATGGGGACTGAGTATCTCAATCTTGCTGATCTTTTTCTACTACTTAGCTATTTAATACTTTCCTTCTATTGCTCTTTTAAAATACTTTACTGAGATACAGTTTACACACAATAAAATTTGTCCACTTAAAGGGTCATAAGATGAGTTTGACAGACAAGTAGCAATATAACCAGAAATACGATAAAGATACAGACTATTTCCATTATCTCACCAAAGATCCTTTGTTTCTCTTTGCAATCAATTTCTACCCAACAATCCCACCCCTAGGGTGCCGTCAATTTGCTTCCTATTACTGTAACTAGAATTTAATATAAACAGAATTGTATACTCCTTGGTATCTGGATTCTTTCACTTATATATTATTCCTTTTTATTGCTGAGTAGTGTTTCATTATATATTTACCCATTCACCTGTCATGGGCATTTGGCTACAATGCCTATAGTAAATAAAGATATGAGTAGTTGCATGAAAGTTTTTGTGTTTATATTTCTCTTGTAGGAATGGTAAATATGTCAGAGTTGGATTATTATATCATGTGTTACATGTATACTTAACTCTTAAAGAACTTTCCAAATTGCTTTCCAGAATAGCTGTGTCTTAACTTCCTACCAATAATGTGTAACTATTCCAATTCCACATCATTGGTGTGTGGTATCACCATGAATGGTAATCACCAATTTTTTTAACATTTAGCCATTTTAGTTGGTATACAGAGGTATCTTACTGTGGTTCTAGTTTGTATTTTCTTGAAGACAAATGATATTAAACATCATTTCATTTGCTTACTTGCCAATTGTATGTTTTTGTTTGTTATTTTGTGAAGTGTCTGTTCAAACTTTTGCCCACTTAATTGTTTATGTTCTTGCCCTGGCTGGTGTGGCTTAGTGGACTGAGCATTGGCTTATGAACCAAAGGGTCACCAGTTCTATTCCCATGCCTGGGTTGCAAGCCAGTTCCTGGCTGGGGGTGTGCAAGAGGCAACCACACATGGATGTTTTTCTCCCTGTCTTTCTCCCTCCCTTCCTTTCTCTCTAAAAGTAAATAAATAAAATCTTAAATTGTTTATGTTCTTAATATTGAGTTAAAATAGATTTTTATCTTGAAAACAAATTTGTATATTTATGGTTTGAAAATTATTTTCATAGTCTTTGGCTTGCCTTTTTATTTTTCTAACACTGTCTTTTGAAGTTGACCTTGATAAGTTAAGATGTATATGGTAAACCTTAGAGCAACAACTGAGGAATAATTTTCAAATATATAAAAAATTATTAAAGATGTTAGAGTGCTTCATCAGAAAATACTTGCTTAATGCAAAAAAAACCCCATAAAGGCAGAATAAAGAGACAAAAAGCATGAGTTACACAGAAGACAAAAACCAAAATGGTAATAATGAATGTACATTCAATGAACATTTGGAAAATAAAATTAAGAAAATAATTTTATTGATAGTAGCTTCAAAAAACAAAATACTTAGAAATATATTGAGATTATTTAAATTTACAAGTTTAATTACTTTTATAGGCACAGAACTATTCATTTTTATTTTTTTACTTGAGTCGTAATTTGCTCTTGAAATTTCTATAGGCACTGCCTTAGCTGTACCTGCAGATTTTATACATTGAATAATAATTTTTATTACATACACAGTCATTTGTGATTTCTTCTCTAACCTATGAGTTATTTAAAAGCATGTTTACTTTTATGTGTTTTGTGATTTTTCAAATTATTTTTTGTTGTTGATTGAGTGGTCAGAAAATACCTTGTGAAATTTAAATTTGGATGTGTTATTATTAAATCGCTATATGTCTCCTTCAGCGAATATTATATGCATGCTGGAACATAATGTATATTCTTCATTTGTTGAATAGACTGTCATGTAAAAGGCATAACATACGTATAACTGATATCCAGTGGGATGGGGAACAAAAATAATATTTGAGGAAATAATGGCCAAAACTTTTCTGCTTAAGATTTCCAGTAAATCCTAAATGGAATAAGTAGAAAGAAAAATGCCTCAAGGTATATCATATTCAATTTACTGAAAACTAGTGATATAGTGAAAAACTTCAAATGCAAAAAGAGAAAACTACTCATTAGTTAGAGAAAGGAAACTAAGTGAACTTCTCATTCAAAACTGTGCAAGCGAGAAGTTAATGGGCTGTCTTTAAAGTGCTAAATGAAATAGCTGTTGGTCTGTAATTTTATATTCAGAAAAAAGTCTTTCAAGAACAAAGACAGAATAAAAACTTTTTCATGATAAAAAGGGAGGGACTTCTTCCCCAGATATTTCCATATCCCAGTCCCCAGAGAATTTGTTACTTTATATAGTAAAAGATGTGATGAAAGTTCTCGAGATGGGGTGATGACCCTGGATTATCTGGGAAGCCTCCGTGTAATCGCCAGATCCTAGGAGGAGGAGGCAGAAGGGGCCCGTGTGGAAAAGGTGATGCGTTGACAAGCGTAGGCCTGAGTGATGCTGCTCAAGCCAAGAAAGGTGGTCAGCCTCCCGAAGCTGGAACAGCCTAGGGATGAATTCTCTCCTACATTCAAGAGGAATCACTATCTTTGGAAACCTCAACTTCTGCCTTGTAAGATTTATGAATGTCATTATCTTTTAAATTTTATTTTGGAGTTTGAGCCTTCAGAGCTATAAGATAAATTTACATTGTTTGAGGTCAAGTTGGTGGTAATTTATCGTAGCAGAAAAAAGAAATGAATATAAATTTTGATACCTGCAAGTAAGATGCTGCTCTAAGAAATGCCTAAAGCTATGGGAGTGGTTTGGGATAGTGGATGGGGGCTGGGGGAATTTTAAGGAACATGAGGGGAAAATCCTAGATTTCCTTGAGTATGGTCAGCAGAAATACAGATATTAAAGCCTCTGCTGGTGAAGGCTCAAAGGGAAGTGAGAAGCAAAGTAGAGAAACATATTATCTTAGAGAAGACTTAAATAATTATAAACAAACTCTGTTGATATCAACATAGATATTAAAGGAATGGGTAGGGAGTGCACAGAAGGAATTGAGGGGCTCTTTGTGACCTAGTGGCTGAAAGTGTAGATTTTGTCCTAGGGTTATGTGGAAAACAGAATTTAGACAGCTGAAATTTCCAAGCAAAGTGTGGAAGGTGTGGCCTGGTTTCATCTTGCTGCTTAAAGGAAAATGTGAGTAAAGAGAGACATTGAGGGAGGAACTGTGAAAGGAAAAGGAACCAGGACTTGATGGTTTGGGAAATTCTCTCTCTGTCTATCCAGCTTTCAGGAGATGCTAAAATTAGAAGATTTAATGTCGGGAAAGGGAGCTCTTGGGAGGAAGCCAAGGCTGTGTGTGTCTAAGCAGTCTTTTGCTCAGTGCCTTGGAAGGCCTTTAGGTAAAGGTCAAAGTTTTAATCTCATAGAGGAATGAATGTTGAAAGAGATTAACCCTAAGACTAATGGATCTCTTCACACATCTCAGCAGAAACCAGGAATGAAGCTGGGATTTTCCAGCAAATTCTTATGTCAGAGCATCTTGTTCAAGAAAATGAATCTTGGTCACAAACCCTGAAGACACACAGTTTCCTGAGAAATACTACCAGTGTGGACTGAATGGGATAAAAAGGAACCAAATGAAAAAAGGCTCTTGGACTTTCAAAATTCAACAGGCAGGAAACAGACCTATAAAACTACTCAGCTAGAAACGTGTGCGACCCTTTGTGAAAAAAAATGACTCTGAGGTCAGAGCTGTGGGTCCAGAAGATCCAGCCTTCATCCACAGATTAGTCTCAGGTCTTGAAACCCAAAATTGCTTGGAAGTAGTGACACTCTTCCTCTTCTGTTTTCTCCCTACCTGAAATGTCTATATCAATTTTTCTATGCCTGAGCTACCATTGTATTTTAGGAACAGAGAACTTCTAGCTTCGCAGAGCACAGAGGGAGAGGTTAAGGTGCTGCCAACTGGATCACATCCAGAGCCACGTTCATAGGCAATTTCGGTGATGAGATTTGTGTCTTTTGATTAGATAAAATTTAGGGATAATTTTGGACTTAAGTTGATGCTGTAATTGGTCAAGACTTTTGTGGTCTTTACCTTCTCATCACCTTCTGTGACTCTGACACTCTTGCCTCCCTTTTATAAGTACCCTTGGGATTACTTTGCACCTACCCAGATAATCTGAAATAATCTTCAAATCTTCCTAATCTTACCCTGAAATGTCCTTTAGCCTTCCTTGTAAGGTAAAATATTCACAGGGTAGGTGATTAAAATGTGGACATTTTCCGAGGGCTGTTATTCAGCCTGTCATAAGCCAGGTGAATGGATAACTTACTGTGATACTCTACTCAGCAATGAGAAAGAATGAACTATTGATGCACATAATAACATGGGTGACCCCCAAATCATTTTTTGTTTTCCAAGGTAGAAGTCGGGTAATGTAGAGTACATATTTATAATTTCATTTATATAAAATTCTGGAAAATGGAAAATGGACTGCAAACTAATGAATGTGGACTGGGAGGTGAAGGAGAAATTGAAGAGAGAGAGAGAAACAGATTATTAGAAACATTATTAGAAAACATGTTTATTTTGTTGATTGTCATGATGGTTTGTAGAAAAATGTCAAAAGTTATCACATTGATCACTGCACATGCGCTGTTCTTGTATGTCAATTATGCCTTAGTAAAACAATAACAGAGAAACACAACGTGTATACTTATTGGCTAGCTTTGTTTAGAGAATTTGGCATTGTTTTATCTCTAGTTAGATAATATGCATAAATATACATGTATATCTGAATTTCATACTCCATTTGAGTATCATATGGCAGATATCATTTATTCATAATATTCTCTAACTTGATCTTTTAAACAACTTTTTCTTTAAGAGTCTTTATTAAATACAGATACTATTGAATTGTTCATTTTATCTGTACCTCCAAATCTTGTATTTTAGTTTTTAATCATTAATTAATAATTTTTACTTATTTTTGACACTATTACAGATAGCCCATCCCCTCCCTTTGCCCACCTCCATCCAACCCCCACCTCTGTTCCCTCTGGCCATCACCATACTGTTGTCTGTGTCTACAGGTCATGCATATATGTTCTTGGATTAACCCCTTCACCTTCTTTCAGTTGGTTCCCCTGACCCAACTCTGAGAGTCAGAAGCCTATTCCATGTATCCATTTCTCTGGTTTTTACAAATCTGGTATATTTTATTTATAATTTTATTCATCAGTTTCAGAGAGAAGGTCAAGGAGGGAGAAAGAAAGGGAGAGAAGCATCAATGTATGGTTGCCTTTCACCTGCCTCCAGCTACAGACCTGGCTGGAGACCTGGCTTGCAACCTGGTTATGTGCTCTGACTGGGTAATCGAACCAGTGACCTTCGGGTTCTGAGGCTGGTACCAATCCACTGAGCCACACCAGTCAGGGCCTGGTATTTTATATTAAGGGAATTAATGAATACATTTCAAGTAAAGATTAAGAACATTAGCATAGTGTGTTCCAGTTTATAAGATTATTTCATATAATGATATTAACTTGTTTCTTGGCTTTATAATAATACAACTCTAAGATCTGAGACCTTAGAAAAAGGAAGTTGTAGGTTCTGTTGGACTAGGCATTCATTGGGGGACTTGAAGGAGAGGGACTTGGTTGATCTCTGGATTTTTCAGCCTGGTGGTTCAGACTGTCGTGATATCATTCAAATAGGAGTTAGGAGGTTATAAAAATAATGATTAGCATAAAGCAAACAGAATTATAATTGAAGGACATAGTAGAAGGATGCCGAAGTCAGTAGAGCTCAAATATATGGGCTTTTGCTGATTGTGTGCACCCCTGAGGGATACAGCCATGAGTGACATTTATCTCAGGTTGCTTTCTGTCTGCACGGGTCTAGAGGTACACACATGCAAATAACATGAAGTGCAAACAGGAACTTTGGGAAGCAATTCAATTTGCATTCTGCTTTCAGCTTTATGAGTTGTTGACCTAAAGGACCGGAGTTGTATTCCTCGTGACTATGAAGTCCCTCTTTGTAAGGGAGGTGACTTTGGCTTTTGGTGCATTATAAAGAAAGAAAAATTAGTTCTTGTTTCCATGACATGCCTTAACTAATCATTCCTGATGAAACACACATCCACATGTGTACATAAACTTAAGATCTCAATCAAGGCTTAGCCTGGATGCCCACTGAGTCTGTGTCTTCTATCCAATGAAGTTCAGATAAGTCAAGCAGAATAAAAATTCAGAGTCACTTTTTAAATTGTTTCTGGAGGGATGCAGAAACAAACAAAGCTTTGTTTGTAGCAAGAAATTAATTATCTTTACATTGGTGGTTTTATCTTCACTTTTCTTCCAGTTAATAAATTGCACATATTCATTAAGGAATGCCGATCTAAAGTCAAAAGGCAGTCTGATGAAATGACAATGATGAGGAGGCCTTATCTTCTTTACGGCACAATGTCAACAACATGAGTAAAATGCTTTCTCGTTGTTGCAATGACACAATTCCCTATTGGATCAAGGTTTTAGCCGTCATCTCTATAGTAGCCTGCTCTGGAATATGAGACCCTAGTTAAATAAGCTTTAGAAAGTAGATACTATAATAGGGGAAAATGCATGAGCCTCACTGTGGAAAATCCATGCAGTTAACTCAGTTCAATTAAAGGTATAAGTTAAGAGAGGGAGCGTCAGAACCATGAGAGTGGAACCCAGAGGTGGGAAACTCTCTTTAGACTTGTGCATTGTGATGTTCTTAGTACATGGGGTCTATCACATGGCTACACAGCCATTATGAGCTGCTGCTGGCAGCTCATGGAGTGTGTGATAATATTTCTTTTTTAAGGGAGTAAGCTCTTCTGATAGTATCATTATTTTCTTGACTCTTGGCCCTCTTCTCTGTGTTAAATATGCTGAAAAAGCCCATGATGGACTTTTAGACTTCAACAAATGTAGGTTTGAATTTAGGTATACCATTATCCAGCTTGCAAACTTGAGAAAGTTACCTAATTCTTTCTGGGAATTATTTTTCTCTTCTTTGAATACCTACATCATCTGGTGTTATGATCCTTATCTGAATTAACATTAAAATTTGTAAAGCCTGTAGCTTTGTACCTGAGGCATAGTAGCCATTTAATAAAAGTTTCTTCTCCTCTCCACATCCCACACACCTTTAAACATAGTTACATCCTCAGGTGAAAGAGCAACTGCTTCAAAATGTGCTCAAAGTATTTATTTTGGGTTAAAATTGCTGGATGGTTTCCAGCACCAACAGTGGTGCCAATAGCTTACAGGTATCATTGGAACCCTTCAAATATTCATCTCTAAGATAATACTAACTCTTAAATTTGTTCTTGTTTACTTTTCCACATTGTGCTTACCAAGTGAATCATAAAATTCTCAGAACAATTTATTAAGGTGTTTGGGAGACTAAATAATATGGATTCACAACTTCTAGTCAATTTAAATTTGTTGTATTTTGGATGGCTTTGTATGTGAGTAATGCTAGTTTATGATAGACAAACAGCTTCTTGTTAAGACATTTATAAAACCAAGACCTTGTGTAGGCTGAATAATGGCTCTCAAAAAATATCTAGGTCTTACTTCCTAGAAACTGTGAATGTTACTTTATATGGCAAAAGGGGTTTGCAGATGTGATTTAAAATAAGGATATTAAGCCCTGGTCAGTTAGCTCAGTTGGTTAAGCATCACCCCGATACACCAAGGTTACAGGTTTGATTCCTGGTCAGAGTACATACAAGAATCAACCAAAGGATGAATCAGGAAATGGAACAATAGACAGGTCTCTCTCTCTCTCTCCCTATCTCTCTCAAATCAGTAAGTAAAATTAAAAAATAAAATAGAGATATTAATCCATGGTGATTTTGCTAGATTTTCAGGCTGGCCTTAAATATAATCACAGCTGTCTTTTTGTAAGAGAGAGGCAGAGGAGAACATACCAGGAAGGAGTGCAATGTGATGATGATGGAAGAAGATTAAGAGGAAGGAAGGAACCACAAGCCACAAGACAGCCAGGAATTCCCGGAGCCTCTAGAAGGTGGAGGAGGCCAGGAGCAGACTCTCCCTTGGGAGACCTAGGGGAGTGCCAGCACCTTCACTGGGGCCCAGGGAAACCGATTTGGGATTTCTGGCCTCCAGAACTGTATAAGAGTGAATTTCCTGTTTTAAGCCACCAAGTTCGTGATGATTTATTACAGCAGCAAAGCAACAAAGGATCTGAACTAAAATGGTACCTGTGCTTTAGCCCTCAGCACAGAGTTAGGTAAGAACAAGATATTTACTTGTTTGCTCTTTATGCTTCACAACATAAAGTCATTAAAGGGAGACTTCCACCCAGATGTATTCTGTCATTTCCACCCCCTTGTCACCAACTTGATTATAAAACTATCTGGATAGCAAGGTTGCTGTCGAGTTTCAGGTTTTTTGTGTGAGTCCCACTCAATTGAACGCAGCTTTCAGGCATTATGACGGGGACAGCTTGTCCCATGGTGACAGCTGCCAGGAACCGGGAGCTGACAGATTCAGACCCCCACGTTCCCCTTCGGTTGCTCAGGGAAGCTTCGGTGAGTGACAGCCTGTCACTGCCGGTCCATTGAGCGCATTGTTCTTCAGCTGAGTGATTTGCAGCTGTAGAGGGGGCTGCTTTGGAACATTTTCCCACTTCCACATGCACTTTCTGAGTCAGTGCGGTCAGGGCTTTACTTTAGCGAGGTGGTTATGATAGTCCTATAGCTAGAAGGTCTAGGAGGGCCGGTAGGTGAAGTCCGAGGGCCACCGCCGCCCTCCTTGTGGTCGCAGGATGTTCCTCACTTTGGGAACAGCAGTTCCCTGCTGCCCTTTCTTCCTGCATGTGAGCTCCACCATTCTGCTACCCACGCGCCGCCTTTCACTCTAGATTAAATGCAAGGGAACTTTCGCTTCTTTACCAGACACCAGAGCTTGCTCAGTAGTCAACATCTTAGAATGAGAGTATGCTTTCTGGGCAGTCAAAACCTTGAGCTCTTTTAAACGTTACATTTTATTAAATAGAAGATTTCTACCGGCGTGTCACCTCCCCTGTAAAACCCTGCAGTGGATAGTACTTGATGACATTTGACTGACACTGCTAAAAATTGTCATTTGTTTCAATGCTTTAGCATTTGGGCAGTCATTTTATGATGTGCTGCTGCTGATGACATGCCCAGATTGAAGCCAGCTGGAGTGGCAGTGCCGATCCTTGGGGACTGCCTTGTCGGCTCACGGAGCTGGTGCTGCGCGCAGGCCGGAGGTCAGGCCTTGGCAATCAGGTTTCATGCCTCTGTGATAAGCAGAAGCCAACAGTTCTTGTTTTCTAGCACTTAAGAGCTGATGAGGTACAGAAGTCATGGTCTCTCCTGGTAGGTCCTTTATTAATCTACTGTTGACAGTATTACCGCAAACTTAGTGGCTTAAAGCAAAACAAAATTATGGTGTCGCAGTTTTTGGGGTGTCAGAAATCAAGCCATAAGGTCTCTCACAGGGTGTCAGCTGGGACATGTGTCTCATCTACAGCTCTGCTGGGGAAGGACCTGCTTCCAGGCTCACATGCTTGCCTGCAGAATTCAGTTTCTTGTGGGTCATCAGCCGAGGGTCTGATGGCTGGCTGCTCTCTGTCCGTGATGGGAAGGCTCAGGTTATAGGCTTCCTTCAGTTTCTTGCCACATGGACCTCTTCCTATGACACTTACTTTCTCAAAGCCGGGCAGGAGGAGAAAATGCTACCCAAAACAGGAGTTACTATTCTGTGTGACATACCAAGGAGGTGGTAGCCCATCAGCTTTGCCATATTTTGTTGGTGAGAAGCAAATCATAAGCTTTGCCCACACTCCAGGGGATGGCATTGCACAAGGCCTCAATATCATGAGTCAGAGAGAGCTGGAGGCCACTGGTAGTCTTTCTGCCACAGGTCCCCAAGCCAGAAGGAAGTAGTAAGGGATACCAAGTAGTCAGTATTTTAGTTTACTCAAGGTTATCCGCGAGTCAGAACCTACACTTTGTAAATTTAGGCAAACTGTACAACAATGTGTGAAAAGGAATAATAATGTTAACTATGCCTGATATGTAGTTAGGGACTCAAATATTTGAGGAATAAAACTTATATTTGAAAATTATTTATACATTAAGGCTTTTCACTGACATTATTTTACTTTTTCCTTACAGCAGCTCTGTGAGGGAGGGAAAGGAGGCATTTGTACGTTAGAGAAGTAGACAATCCTGGTAACAAAACTAAAGCTGGGATCCCAATATGGTACCCCTTCTACCATAAATTTTTTCCCTTAATTCTTTAGAGGTGAGAGAATGTGAATTCTCAGTGGACCTGAGCCAGGCTGGATTTCTTAAGCCCTTTCTGCCATAGCAATTAAAGAATACTTAAAAATATATATACTTTTTTAGTCTAAATGGTATGTTTTAAAGAATATGATTTAAAGTGTCAAATATTTCTATAAAATGTATTATTCAAAACATCAGCCTCCTGCCCATCTTCCTCTCATCTCCCAACCATGTTCATCTCTTTTATCTGATTATCTCACTATTAATTCATCTCTTTTATCTGATTATTTCAGCTTTAGTCTTTTAGATTCTAACCTGTTTGCTTTGCTGTTTAACTTTTTCAGTCTTAGGTATTATCTCTTGTCACCTCCCACTACAGAACTTGAGGATTCATCCCCCACCCAATACCGTACAAGCCACAAATATATGTACACTGTACCCCATTACTATCTCTCCAAGGTTAAGTGCATACTTTCATTTAGATCAATTTCCTCCATTTATTATGTTGTTGACAAACATTATGTTCACTGAACCATGATTCCTTTTTCTTTCCTTTACAACTTCTTTCTTTTCCCTAGAGTTGATCATTGTCTTTTTTCTTTCTTTTTTAAAATTTTTTAAAGATTTTATTCATTATTTTTAGAGAGGGAAGAAAGGGAGAGAAATGTCAATGTATGTTGTTTTCTTTTTCATTGTGGTTAGTTTTCTATGCATATCTAGGGGCTGACAAAGGTTGGTTTACAGTTTTTTGTATGGAAAAAGACATGCCGGTTAGGATTATTACAACAACTATATTAACTCAAAATAATGTCACAGTGCAATTGTAAACCTACTTTTTGCCTACTCCTGCATAGCCAATACAATTCCAAGCTCATATCTTCTCAAGATATTAAGATCCATATGGTATTCTATACATTTTATACCTTTGAAGAATGTCACCCAAGACATTCCATGTGCTCAGATCTGGACTGGCCCCCTTCTGCTCCTGCACAGGAATTGGACTTAGAGCTCTCTTCACCATCATCTGGAGATTTCTGTCATCTCTCTCCTAAGCCGGACCCCACCTTTCTATACCTCATGCCTCATGTAGTTTTGATGGAGCACAAGTCCCAGTAATTTCCTGAAAATACCTTTATTCTATCCTAATCCCTGACTGTAAGTTAGACTGGGTATGCAATTTTATTTGTTATTTTTAGAGAGGGGACGGAAGAGAGGCAGAGTGCCAGAGAAACATGGTTGCCTTTCACCTGCCTCCAGCTATAGACCTGGCTGGATACCTGGCTTGCAACCTGGTTATGTGCCCTGGCTGGGAATCGAACCAATGACCTTTGGCTTCGCAAGCAGGTGCCTTATCCACTGTGCCACCAGCCAGGGCTTTGGGTGTGCAATTTTAAAGTTGGAAATAAGTTTCCTTGAGAAATTTAAGGTGATGACTGACTACATTGTCTTCTAGATGTTATCATCACAGTGAGCTTTGCTTTAGGTTGACCTATTGGAGCCGTTTTGTTTGGGAAACTTTCATGTCAGTGTCATTAGATCTTATGTTTGAGCTAGACAGATATCCTAGAAAATTACTCTTTCAAAGTCCTATGGGAAGTTATTTGGGTCAATTAGAGAAAGTGGGCTCAGGGATCTCTGCACTCAGTATGCTTGCGTTTCCTTAGTCACCCTTTTTCCAGTATGTTACCTCACCCTAAACTCTCACTGGTTTAGACAATTATGTTACTCTTTCCAGAGAATGAGCTTTCAGTCTTTTGTAAGATTGGCTGGGGCGTGAGGGGTGGGAATAGTCATCAGGCTATCAAAGAGTGGGGAAAGCATATGGCAACCTGTTGTTTAAATACCCTTTCAAATTAGTTCATCAGTGTTTTGCCCTTTTTTTCCCACTTTTGCTTTTAGACATATCTTCTAATGTCTGTTATGAAGTTCATGGAACTTTTGTGATATCATCAGGTTGATTTTCGATTTTTCCCATGGCCAGCTTTGAATTGCTTTCTCATTTCTGCTTAGTCATTTGTCCTATATCCACAGCATTCTGAATTTTGTTACAGCAGTTTCCTCTCATTCTGTTTGTATTTATGTGTTTGTGCCTTTGCAAATGAATTTCTGTTGTTTTAATGGCATTTTGGGAGGCAGGGAGAGTAGTGTGTATGTGTGGGGGGGTGTGTGCTTGTGTTCAGTCTGCTATTTTTTTTCCCATATCAAGTACTAGAAATGTCCTCTAACTTGAAGGAATGTCAGACATTATTATGCTCCTAGGGATTTAACTGGAGAACTACCAGACAGCGTCTTAGCTTCCAGTTTCTTGCTTTGGCTTAGGAATGGCAGTTCTAAGCTGGAAAACCTCATTTCCTTATGAGAGGAGCCAGAATTGAAATCCAATTTAGCTTTACTTAGAAATTGGCACAGTTTCTATTAGAAAATGTATGCATGTACATATTTAATATTTATATTTATATTTTATATGTTAGTACCTGTGGTGTGCACAGCAACAGGGAAATGAATTTAGCAATGAAAATGTCTTATCTTTGTTAGTTCTCTCTGGGGGTACCCATTTCATTCTATTTTCTATTCGATGCCAAATACTATGCTTGTTCCACATGAGCATTCCAATCAGCCTTCCTCACTGCATTCTCAGAAACGATGCAGGGGAAAAATGCCTCCATCTGCCTATGGAGAGAGGAAGCCAAGTCATCCCTCCCACATTAGTCCAAGAGGATTTTCCTTGATGTTTTATGTATCTCAGCCTCCAGCCCACCTGTCAGAGAATTGGGCTGATTGTGATTACACTTGCTGTTCTTATTTACCCATCTATTTTGCTATTATTTAACTTCAATTTGGGAACAACTAATAAACTTTGGGTGGGCCAACAATAAAGTCAAACTGGAAATGAACTTCTTTAAAGGCCCAAATTGTGCTACTGAGGTTAGCAATTATTTTGCTTGCTTCATGATCCTTTGTAATTTAAATGTCAATACAGTTTGCCAAATGTAATGGCTGTATTCAGAGACTAATCTCAGAAATAATAGGATGTTATGCCTTCTGCCAAAAACGATGTTAAAAATATTTCTACTTCAGATTTCGTCTTCAATTTATCAAACTTGTATGGTGCACTTACCCTGCGTATGGCTTTGTTAGTATCTGGGAATACAAAGGTGTAGCTCCTGTACCTTGTGGGATGGTAGGGAGATCCAGTTGTAGAGAAATTGTTGTGACACAGGATTAATGAAATAAAGGCGCAGGAATATATCCTAGGAATAGCATCACAAATAGGTATTCTCTTAGGTGAGAGCAGGGTTCAGAATGACTTGACAAAAGTGGTGACTGAGCTGAGTTTAAATGCCATGTGAACCAGGAGGCATAATGTATTTTTAGAACCCTGAAGCTAAAAAAAAAAGATCCTCATAATACTTGGTAGATACCAGTCAAAATAGAGAAACATTTGGAGAAGAGTAATGGAAGCCAGTTAGTTGTCTTATTTGAAAAGCTGCTAAGCACTCTGAAAACATGAGACATCATGTTACATTCACTATTGCAGATATTCAACCACCATCTTATAGGTCCAAGTGTTTGTTAGTCTTTTTTGTGTAACATAACCCCCTATACTTTGTAGGTTAAAACACCCACCATTTGTAAGCTTGTTATCTGCAGTTTGTCCATCGAGGCTAGGATAAGCTGGGTGGTCCTTCAGGTGTGGGCTGGTTGAGAGGATTGTGGCTGGACTCATTGATGTGAGGTTAGCCAACTGGTGCATCAGCTGGGGCCACCAAATCAATGCTAGCCTCTGTGGTGTAGCGGGGTCAAGGGTCGCTTTCATGTGGCCTCATGCCCTCCAGTAGGCTAACAACGGACAGATGGCTAATAGTGTAGTCTCAGATCTTGAGAGAGTGATAAACTGTCAGAGCCTTCGAGAAGACTGGCTTGGAACTGACACAGCACTGCTTTAGGCTGAAACATGTTCCAAGGCTAATCTACCCTTAAAGGATACGAGAAATAGGCTCTACCTCTTAATTACAGTGGATCCAAAGAACTGTGGCCATTTTTGCAATCTACCACAACCCATCAATAGAATTTTAAATGAGTGAATGTCTATGGCCTGGTCTGTATAATCATAGGAACTTTTCATCCTCCCACTCCCATATCAACAGCAACATCAGCCTCTAAACCTGACTTAGGATGGCCAACCATGTGCTCTCCAAAGTTCAGCTTTGCAGGAAATAGTCAGAATAATAGAGTTTGTAGGTTTCTTGCATTATTCATAGATATTGCAAATACGTGATAAGCATGAATTCAGTAGATAGAGATGGCAGAATGCTCTGTAGTTATTAAGGAAATCTTCTTCTGCTTCAAGCCAATGATCCGAGACTGGCAAGGCGAGGTTTTACTGAACTACAGAAGATAAATTCTCTGGTATTACTCTGAAGTTAGTTTCTGATTAGGAACTGTGGCTCCTAGCAATCAGAATGGCAATATCTTGGAAATACCAGGATTATCAGGGCTTTGGATCTGCTAAATTCATTCCAAGACGTCTTTCATGAAATGTTCTTTTTGGAAAAGGGATGACAGGTTAGAAAAATTATAGCATTAAAAAAATCATACATTAAAATGTTTTAATGTTTTAAAAATTACTTTCTGTAGAAACTTTGGTAAACTCACAATACATTAAAAAATAGAACATAAATTATCCAGTCAGGAGGTGGTGTAGCCCTCTAGGCAAAAAATAATTGTTACATCAATTTATTTACTAAAGACTGGGGGAAAACTCTTTTAGTTTCATTTGAAGGCAACTGGATTTATAATTCATGTTTAAGAGGTGCTTTCAGGGTTAGAATAATCATATGCAGAAAAATGCAAACAGCTTCTTTTAAATATGCCTGAAGGAGAAGATTTCACTGAATTAAATCTCCAGGTTACATTTATCAGTGCCAGCACCTGTGTGATGAAATTAAAATGGAATAACTTTATCAAAATTCTTTCATTTTACTGTATTATGTTTCAGTTACCTGCACTGGTGAATATACACTCTCTTCCCCGATGTATAAAATCTTGAGCAAGCCTTGCTAATTATTTATTTTGCATCTTATAGCAAGTAACGGGATTTGACCAGAAGTTATAGGGTATTTAAAACTGCAATTCAAGAAGGTCCATCCTTCAACATTTGTCAAGGGTACTATTTCCATTCTGTCAGTCAACATTTATTGTGCCACCACCATGCATGATGTTGCAATATCATCGCCAAGTATTGCTGAAAAGTCTTCTCAGTTGTTGGAGCAAGGACTGAGGGGATAAAAAGGCACATGATTTATTCTCTGGGATTTTATTGTTTAAAGAAAGGCAACACTGAGGAGGCAAAGTGAGCAATACTAGATGGAGATACGAATTCAATATATAATTAAAATACCGATCAAAAGAATTGTTGGGGAGTTAGATTCAAGGGTGCTGCAGTTTTAGATAGAATAAAAGCACATGGGAAAGATGTGTTTTCATTAATTAGAGAAGATTTTATGGAAGGAGTAGAATTGTAAAATGTGTACATATACCTGTGCTGTGTTTTTGTGTGTGTACGCAAGCATGTGCGTGCCCATGGTGAAGGGGGACACTGGTGCATTTCCAAGTATTAAATGAAACTTGGGAGAATCACCGGCACATTGCCTGTGTTGTTGAATGAATTTGAATTAACAAATGAATGAATAAGTAAAACTTGAGGAATAAGCAGCTCTGTTTGAAACAGTAAAAAAGACAAAGGCAGCAGAGAAAAAACAAGCTACGTAAGGTGGTTCAGCATAGACCCATAAAATACTGGACAAACATGTCTATCTGGAGATCTAGTGAGTGGTTAAGAAAACATTGTAAGGCCTTAGAATTATAAATCATTTATTATCCAGAAGTAGTCATATTTAGCTGAGACATTATGAATGAGTAAGCATCAGAGAGGCTAAAAAGAAAAGGAAAAGTATTTTCCAAGGAACAGGTTATCTCACTGCAGGTAGAGGGGGCCTCTTACCCAGCTTCCGTCGGGAAGAAGTTTATAGGCAGCAGGAACAATGAGAGGCAATCCAAACCCAGCTTGTTGTTCTCCCTGAGTTGCAAAGATGGAGTTTGTTCCCAGGCAGGCCAACATTGCTGAGATTTGTAGGAAGAGTACCGGAGAGGTGGGAAGTGCCCCAATCTGCGGAAAAGGTCCATCAACTCTTCGGTTGAATGCTGACCTGACCATTTGAGAAGCCAGAAGGCAATTGGAACAATGCCAGTAGCTCACATAGATTGCAAATATTTCACATTTCCACCAGCCAGATAGAGACTTAACTTACAAGATACAGGGCACTGGATTGAATATGCTGAGTCTTACCTTAATAATGTATTCTTTACAGAATAGTTTATATTAAGTTCTGAATGAGTACTATTTCTTCTGTCATTCTTGCAGAGGTACTACATAGTGATTTACTTTTTATAGTACTGTCTTTTTGCATAATTTACTTAAATTTTTTTTTGTTTTTTTTTCTAGTGGATTTCTAATTCATTTTGCCATCTTCTTTCTCAGACCCATTTAAGAAGAAATAAGATCAATTTATTAATTGAACCATTCATCAGAAAAATTGGTATTCAACTACTATCTGTTATGTGCAATTCTCATGATGACTATAGTCATCAACTTCCTTATAATCTACAGAAAGAGTCTATGGAGATTTTTATTTTGATTATAACTAACATTTTTATTTGAGGGTGATTTACCATCTTTGGAACATTCATCCTGAAGATTTTCTCTGTTTAACCCTAGTTTTCCTTTGTCTCTCAGACACATGTTTTTATATTTTACAATCTTCCAGTTTTATATACCTAGGGACCCCATAAGGTTATTGTTATCTATTTTAATTATGATTTTAATATTGATTGTAATTCTTAATATTTTAAGAGTTTATATATTTTTTCTATTTTCTATGCTAGGAACTTTTGCTTACATATAGAATGTTTTAAAGTTTATTTTATAATTAGTAGCCATATTTTACCCTTTTAAACCATTGTGTTTTATAAATATATATTTTTTCACTTGTAAGTAATGATAGTGTGGTATTTTTCTTGATTATACATCCATCTATCATTTAGGATACAATTTTGTGATTTTTTTCTTATCTTTTGTGTTGACTAGAATTTTCAAGATTTTATAATGATAATAATGCACATTATTTTCTAAATTTTTTAAAAAAGATTTTATTCATTATTTTTGGGTAGAAGGGCAGGGAGGGAAGAAGAAAGGAAGAGAAGCATCAATGTATGTTTGCCTTTCACCTGCCTCCAGCTGCGGACCTGGCTGGAGACCTAGTTTGCAACCTGGTTATGTGCCCTGGCTGGGGATTTAAACCAGTGACGTTTGAGTTTGTAGGCCAGCCCCATTCCACTGAGCCACACAGTCAGGGCCTCTAACTAATTTTAATCTTATGTATTGTTTAGTCTTAAGTAGTCTTCTCTTTCTATTTTACTATATATTTTTGTGAAGAGGTTTTTCTGTTTTTTGTTTGTTTGTTTGTTTTTAGTTAAAAATATATTTTTAAAAAATCTTCACCCAAGGAAAAAAGAGAGAGGAAGGGAGAGAGAGAAAATAAAAGAGAAAGAGAAACATCAGTGTGAGAGAGAAACAGATATTTTTGTCTTCTTGAATGTGCCCTGACCAGGGATCGAGCCTGTAACCTGAGCATGTGCTCTGACAGGGAACTGAAACCACAACGTTTTTGTCTGTGGGATGATGTTGCAACCAACTGAGCCATACTGGCCGGGACTCTGCTTCATTTTTAATGAATACCCCCAAATAATTTTTGTTGTTGGTTCCTAATATAGTTTATAAGTTTTAATGCTGCATTTTTTGCCTCTCACTGATAGGTTTTGTTTCATTTATTTTGTTTTTATAGTGAAGAAGAATATAGAAATTACTATTTTAATTTAAGTAGTTATATGCTTAAAGCTTATCTAGTTTTCTCTTCAAACTATGTTATGCCAGTTATCAAGCTTATAAACAAAACTATAAATTTGACTATGATGAGAATTTATTTTATTTTATTTTCTGTATTAAAGGAAATTTTTCCTTTGGTTTCCTTATTAATTAGATCTGAGATGAGAGTTTTTTTTAACATAAATATCTTTTTAATTTTATAAACTTTTCCTTTTTGGCTTTCACATTTCATATTGTAATATTATAACAAACATTATTATACTTAAAACTTTATATGAAATTGATTTAAATATTCACTGTTGTATGTTTTTGATTCCTCAGTTTGTACCTTGGTGGACAGAACTTATTCTCAAATAGGGTAAATTCATTCTCTCAAGAATTATTTATGAGAGCTGTATTTTGTAAATCTTGCTTACAAACATAACTAATAATTCTGCTTCGTATAAAATTCTTGAGTTATAGCTGTGCACTATGAATAATCTGTTGATATTTTTATTGTTTTATGTTTTTATTGCAAATAGTGCAAAAATATGTCAGCATAATGTTTTCCATTGGTAGATATGGTAGACATTGGGTTTTAAACTTTTCTTTGTTTTCTGACTACATAGAATGTGAAACCCTTCCTTCTGGCAAAGATCTCCACATTGCCCTGGCTGGTGGCTCAGTGGATAAGGCACCAGCCTGGGAACCCAAAGGTTGCTGGGTCAATTCCCCAGCCAGGGCACATAACCAGGTTGCAAGCCAGGTCTCCAGCCAGGTCCTTAGCTGGAGGCAGGTGAAAGGCAACCATACATTGATGTTTCTCTCCCTCTCTGCCTCTCTCCGTTCCTCCCTCTCTGGAAATAATAAATGAAATCTTTTTTAAAATCTTCAAATTACTTACTACAATTGTACCAGAGTTGAAAGTCCAGTGGTGTGTTCTCAATGCCTGCATTTTAGGCTTTGTATTGATTCTGAGAGCTACTTGATACTTACATTAATGTATTTGCTGCTTTACTCGACTGTAGTTAATTTCTGCTTTTTGCATACAAAATTTTGATGAGAATGGTAGGCAATCTAAATGCTCATTCTACAATTTTAAAGTTTATTCTTTTCCCTTAAAATGAAACTATTTTTCCAGAATATATATAGGTATGAATCTTTTCCATTAATTGTTTTCAGGCATTTGCTATAAACATGCTCTTTATTGAATCTGGATAGTTTTCTTCTATTTTTGATTATTTTTCTGTATCTACTGCTCAGGTTTATTCATCTAGGATTATCTGTTCTTGGACTTGATTCCTTTGCTCCACCAAATTTTCTGACATGCTTTCATCTTTGTATGTGTGTGTGTGTGTGTGAATTTGGGCCAGTTTTTCCATTTTGGTAATCAAAGCATTAATTTGATTTTATGTTACATTACTTTGGCTCTTAAGAGACTTCCAAGAAGAGTTCACATTTTATACTGCATTGTTCTCTTATTTCAACAAGTTTGAGTTGTGTCATTGCCACAACCTTAGCCTTTTCTCTTTTCACCATTCCCTGCCAATGTTTTTGTGTTGAAGGTCCCCAAGACCACATCCAGGTTTGGTAATTCACTAGGACTTGCAGGACTCTGCAAGTAGCTGTACTCCAAGTTGAGATTTATTACAATGAAAGGGTAGAAAACAAAATCAGAGGATAAAGTAGATGAAATAAAGTCTGGAGCAAGCAGATCCGTGCTTCCGAGGGTCCTCTTCCAGTGAGTCTGACAAGATGCACTTAATTCTATCAGCACCGCATGGCGGCAGCACTTGTGAAATGGTGACAACCCAGGAAGCTCATTAAAGAATCATGTGCCAGATTTTTACTGGGGACTCTTCATGTAGATACTTTCTGCATAGTATGTATAAAAGTCCACACTCCCAGGACGGAAATCAGGGGGTCAGCGTTATTCATTGTTTTCACTAACAGTTTAGGCACAGTGAACCACTCATATCAGAGCGATGGGAATTCTTCAGAAATCCTCGTTCCCAGGTGCCAGTCCAGGACTGCACTTGTCCGCAGACCTTTCAAGGCAGAGTCAGGCATGCGATGAGAACTATTCTGCAGTTTCGTGTTGGCTATTTTTATTTATTTATTTCAATGTATGGTTGCCTTTCACCTGCCTCCAGCTATGGATCTGGCTGGAGACCTGGCTTGCAACCTGGTTATGTGCCCTGGCTGGGAAATTGAACCTGCGACCTTTGGGTTCACAGGCCAGTGCCTTATCCACTGAGCCACCAGCCAGGGCAATGTTAGCTATTTAAAACATCTTTTAAAATATATTAAATAGTTCTAAAATTCCCTTTTGTCTGTTATATAAAATTAATTTTAGAGATAAGCATGTATCCTAGACACTATTTCCCTTCCTACATGCTGCCGCATCTTGTAATAGTCTCCTATGGGAGAACATTTTTGCTAGTTGCTTATTGTTAAATGGAATGAAGTCTATAAAGACCTTACATTTCCCAGAGGTTGTTAATGTTCATACTCCTCTCTTATTTTTGTGTCTAATAGATTTCCACTCTCACATCTAATCTCAAAAAATGGTTGATAGAACCACTCAATTTATGATGCCAACCAAGCATCTGTTTACAGAGACATCTAGAATGAAGTTTGACCTCTTACTCTGACTTTTGTGTTTTTCTGGCCCAGCTAGAGAATCCAATACACTTTTCTATCCTTTGAAAAATGTTGTGCCTTAAGTAATATATCTGTTGGTATGAAACACTCTAGTTTATTCAGCCTACTTTTTGGTAGCTGACTACACTTTCTAGGATTCAGCTCTATTCATTGCTTTCTGCCTGCAGCCATGCACATGTTTGGCTCTAAAAGATATTGTTTCAGTCTGGATCAGGTAGGAGGCAGATGCCACATAGTCATTCAAGAAGGCAAAGCTTAAAAGGAAAGATTTAAAAACTAGAAGAGTAATCGCAAAGATGCAAAACAAAATATAAAAGTATTTATTTTATTTTTATTGTTGACACTATTACAATGTCCCTATTTCCCCCTCCACCTTTGCCCACCTCCACCCATCCCTTCCCTCCCTTCCCTGTAGCCATTGCCATACTGTCCTCTGTGTCCATGGAAATAGAAAAGGATTCTCTGGCTGAGGGAGTGTACCCAAGGAGCAGAGCCCTTCTCCACAAGCCTGTGACTCACCTCATTGGGAGAGGGGATTAGTTGCTTGCCCTCTAGAAGGTCTTTCAGAGTTGTCATAGGCTGGAGGAGGTGGCTGGGCTTCAGTGACCAGTTATCACCTGCAGGCTGCCTGAGGAAGAGGCATGACTTTTGGCCATGACAGGATGGAACTTTGGGTGGTTTAAGAGATGGATTTAATAGTACGGTCAGAACTACTTGGAGTAGTTCTATTGGGTCAGAGTTGTGTGCCCAGAAAGGAGTTTTTAGGTGATGGAAATCCATATCTGGGGGCAAAATAATTTCATCTCTCCTAGGAGAAGTTAGTTTACTCTTAGGATGATCAAGGTGGAGGATGGGGGAATGAATCAACAGTAGCGTCAGGTAAAACAGAAATTGCAGATGTTTTTGATTGTTCTGGATACCTCCCAATTTAGGAGCTCAGACAGATGACTTATACAGCGTGGGTTGAATGCCCTCAGTTAGACAGGATGTGGCTCAGGAATTTCAGGGCATGTATTTGCTGTTGGATCTGGGTGAGCTCATTAAACACGGACAGATGACGAGGATAGGCACAAGCTGAAGGGTATAGCCATGCTTTGCAACCTGTCTTGGTGCATCTGGAAGATTTCTTTCCAGTTTAAAAAATTATCTCAAAAAACCCCAGGATATTAAAGAGGTTTTAACTCAGCATTGTTAAGTGGGTTATTAATTAAAGGTAGGTTGTTTTTGGAGAAAACATGATCAGTTTTGATTTCCTTTAATTACTGTAAATTAGCAAAATATTCCAATCAAAAACATTTATTGGTGCTCTCAAGAAGCATATTAAATTCAGCATTCACATATTTACCTAATACCACACATTACTGTAGGTACTAGGGATACAGACACAAAAGTGAGATACAGACATCCCCCTTTACCAGCTGTTAGCCCACAGAAAGAATGCTATTAAAAATTTTTTTTGTTCTCACCTGAGAACATTTAAAAATTGCTTTTAGAGAAAAAAGGGGGGAGGGAGGGAGGAAGAAGGAGAGTGAGAGGGAGAGAAGGAGAGAAACACCCGTGTGAGCGAGAAACATTGACTTGGTTGCCTCCCATTGTCTCCTAATGGGGACCAAACCCTACGCCTGGGTACCTGTCCTGACCTGGAACCCACAGCATTGTGCTTACGGGACTATGCTCCAACCAACAGAGCAACACTGGCAGGGCAGAAGGAAAACCATTTTAGATAGTATTGTTTATTTCCTGAAATCTGTTCAAAATTGGACCTTAAGGTAAGAAATTATCCTCAAAGATTTGCTTCTGAAGCTTTCATTTCGACCCTTTCCTTCTCCCCAAATGCAAACCATCCTGTTCACTGGGACAGATACAGTTGATGAAGGTGCTTTTAGGGTTAGAAATGAACCTAAATCAAAACTTATCCTGGTTATAAGTCAACTGTAAACCCAGACCAAAGACCCATAAAATTTCTCTATCAGGTCACACAGCTTTTAAAACTTAATGAACAATTAAATGTCTCTTCATTGGAAAACAAACTCACATAGACACATGTATACACCAAACTAGCAATAAAGCTACATTGTGTGGAGACATAATTTCTTATATTGCAATGTTGTATGTATTCTAAAAGAAAATTCACATCTTTTTAAAAATGAGTTTGAATATATATTTTTTTAATTCCTCAATTTTTTCCTGCTAATTTTCACCTCTTGAGCCATGATTACTAAAGTGCAATCTAGATTCCAGTTTTGTTCACATCTATGACCTTCACATACCAACTTAATGTGATCAAGATTTGTGTATAAACTGGGAGAAACAAATCATAGCTATACTTGAGGAGACCTTGAGATTTATTTTGTTAATGTTTTGTAAAACTCATTAGGGTTCTGTAAAATGTGTGCTCTGATTGGTAAGGGATTATTTAGACATATGGTTGTTGCAATTTTATTGTTGGCAAAGAAAATTTGACCTGTTCTTTTGTAATTATTTTAATTTAAATTTTATTAGTTCTCTATGCAAATTCACACATTAATTCTAAAGTTATGTAAGTTAAAGCAATGTTATTTTTGAAATCAAAAGCGCCATATGCAAATAACCTATCAATACATAACAATTAGTAGTACATACATCTCATCAGGGGTTTATGAGTTTATTTCATTAGGTTAAAAATAGTTCATAATCATTAATGAAAGTACTTATGTGAATAAGAAGCCTTTATATTTTTGTTTTTTTCATTTTATTTTTTAATTAGTTGACATATAATATTACATTGTATTAGTTTTAGATGTATAGCATCTATGGCTAGACAATCATATTCTTTACAGTATTTCCCTTGATATTTCCAGTACCCACCTGGCACCATGCACCATTATTACAATATCATTGATTATATTCCCTATTCTGTAGTTTACCTCCTGTGCTCTTTTATAACTAGCAGCTTATATTTCTATTCTTTCACGGAAATTTTCCACCCAGTCCCTCACACCTCCTTCCCTCTGGCAAACATCAGTCTGTTCTCTGCATCTATGTTTCTCTTTTGCTTGCTGTTTCTTTTGTTCTTTAGGTTCCACATGTAAGTAAAATCTTACGGTATTTGCCTTTCTCTGACTTATTTCACTTTAGCACAATACCTTCTGGGTCCACCCATGCTGTCACAAATGGTAAGATTTCATTCTTTTTACATAAAGATTTTATTTATTTGTTTTTAAAGAGAGGGTAAGGGAGGGAGCATAAGAGGGAGAGAAACATCAATGTGTGAGAGAAACATCAGTTGGTTGCCTCTCACATACCCTCAACTGGGGGCCAGGCCAGCAGCCCAGGGAGGTGCCCTGACTGGGAATTAAACAGTGACCTTTTGGTTCATAGGATAATACCTCATCCACTGAGCTACACCAGCCAGGGCATATTTTATTCTTTTTTATGACCAAGTAATATTCCATTGTATATCTGTACTACCACTTTTTTATCTACTCACCTATGAATGGTCACTTGGGTTGCTTGCATATGTTAGCTATTGTAAATAATGCCATAGTGAACATGGGAGTGCATACAGGGTGGGCCAAAAATAGGTTTACAATTGTTCATATGGAAAAATAATACAATTAATTAATAACTAATAAAAGAATAAACTCTATTTCAGTACTCATAACTGTAATTCTATTTTTGCCCCACTCGGTCTATATATCCTTTGGAAAGAGTGTTTTGGGTTTCTTTGGATATACCCAGAAGTGGAATTGCTCAGTCAAAAGGCAGTTCCAGCTTTGAGTTTTTGAGGAAATGCCATACTGTTTTCCTTAATGGTTGCACCAACCTTGCACCATGTCCACCAACAGTGCACGGGGCTTCCCTTTTCTCCACACCCTTCCCAACATTTGTGTGTTGACTTGTTAATGATGGCCATTCTCACAGGTGTGAGGTGATGCTTCATTGTGCTTTCACTTCCCATTTTTCTGATGATAAGTGATGTTGAGCACCTTTTCATATATCTATTGGTCATTTGTATGTCCTCTTTGGAGAATTTTCTGGTCAGGCCCTCTGCACATTTTTAAGTAGGATTATTATTATATTTTGGTGTTAAGTTGTATGATATTAACCCCTTATTGGATGTATCATTGAAAAGTATCTTCTCCCATTCAGTAGGTTGTCTTTTCATTTTGTTGATGGGTTTATTTGCTGTGCAGAAAACTTTTTAGTTAATGCAGTTTGATCTGTTTATTTTTCTTTTGTTTCCCTTGCCTCAGGATATACAGCAAATAAAGTATTGCTAAAAAAAAGTCTGAAATTTTACTGCCTGTGTTTTCTTTGAGGACTTTAATGGTTTTTGAGTTTTACATTTAAGTCTTTAATTCATTTTGAGGTTTTTTTTTTTTTTATGGTGTAAAAAATTTAATTGGGTACATTTAAAAGATTTTATAGCAGTTGTTCTTTTGACCATTCATAGTTTTCCTTTAATATGTTCTCTATGTACTGCTTAACTCGTTAGTTTTGTTTTTTTAAAGATTTTTAATTTATTATTTCTGGAGAGAGGGGAAGAGAGAGAGGCAGAGAATGAGAGACATCAATGTATGGTTGCCTTTTACCTGCCTCCAGCTACAGACCTGGCTGGAGACCTGGCTTGCAACCTGGTCATGTGCCCTGGCTGTGACCTTTGGGTTTGCAGGCCAGTGCCTATCCATTGAGCCACCAGTCAGGGCTAACTTACTAGTTTTTTATTCTGAACTTTGTCTATTGTTATTAAGAGAATGTTTTGATCCTGTAATAGAATAAGCAAATATTAACATATTTAACACCTACCATATTTTTTAAATGGGGATTTAATATTTTAGTCTTACTTTCTATGGCTTAATTGTTTTTTTATGAACACAAGTTGATTATATTAGCTTTTTATTTCTATTCGCCTTTGAGATGATAAAGTCAAGAATTTATATTCCTCTGCAGGCTTATGGTAAAATATGTTTCCTCATAAAAAAACAAAAAAACCAAAATAAAACAAAACTGAGTACCCTTTCTTATTGTGTAATTTTCTTGAACAAATAATATAACTCATGGAAGTTACCTCAAAGTATCAAATCATTAGTCTAAACCATCTGTTTCATATGTCTTAGTAGTGTTATGTCCTTAACATACCCTTGGCTATGTTAATATTAATGGACTGTGCAAAACCCCAGTTTCTATTTGTACTTTATTTATTCTACTTTGATTTCATGTCAGTATGACTTACCTAGAATTAATCAGTTTTGTGCTGATCTAACAAACTTAATTTGCAATTTGTATTCATTTACTTTTCAATATAAAATGCTTCCACTGTTACATTTTGATGTTTTAATTATTATACATTTCAATCACATTCTTTGCTACTCCAAAATTTAATTTTCATGTAACTGAACAATTGTTTCCCTTGAAAAATGTATGAAAATATAATATTAAAGGGATTGACTATATATAATATAAAGATGAGTAATGCAAGTAATCTGTTTTTATTTATTTATTTAAAATATTTTTAAAATATTTTATTATTTTTAGAAAGAGGGGAAGGGAGAGAGGCAGAGAGGGAGAAAGACATCAATGTATGGTTGCCTTTCACCTGCCTCCAGCTACGGACCTGGCTGGAGACCTGGCTTGCAACCTCGTTATGTGCGCTGGCTGGGAATTGAACCAGTGACCTTTGGGTTTGCAGGCTGGCACCTTAACCACTGTGCCACCAGCCAGGACCCAGTAATCTGTTTTTATATATTGAAAATGGTAAAATAGTGCCTTTTAAGAATGATCATTTTTATTTTTTGATTGTGGAGTTATTGAAGGTCTTTTTTCATAGGTTTTTCTGATCAAACATACCTTTTATTCTCCATTTTTCAGTCCAACACACACACACACACACATACACACAAAGGCATATAACTGTTTACATAATACTACCACTGAGGACATTTCTATTTTATAATTATTGAAAGAGGATATAGAAAATGAGAATAGACCAGAATTGTCTAATCAAAAGTATACACATGTAATGTGTCAAGGACTGTGCTGGACTGTCCTGGTCATTTAGAAGGTTATATAAATAGAAAATATTGTCCCCAAATCATGAAAATAAGATATACTTCAGTGAAAATTAACAAATAGTTCAAACCAATAAGTTTGAGTTGCCAGGACCATCTGTACTATGGGAATTTAGAGAAGAGAAAGTCTGTGAATCCTTTGTGCCCAGCCACATATGGGCTTCCTTGTTCATAATCATTATAGAATTAACAGTAGAAAATTATGCCTTGGAAAATGTTGAGCTGATTCTAAACCACCCATTTTCTGCAACAGAGCCCCGATTTTATTCTCTTTCATCTCACTATGACCTTCCTGACACCCGACTTGCCATACAAGGTAGGTACATTCACACACCATGATCACACAGCCATGATCATGAGATCCCTCTACCTTGTTCTCACACTCCTCTTCCTCTCAGAACATTTATCACATGAGGTGCTGTTGCTTAAATGCAGGTTCTTCTCTGAATACTCTCCTCTTCACGCCTTAGCTGAAAATAATTGATCCTGCTTTATGTTTTCCTAACACCTTGTTTATGTATCTGTAATGCTTATAATTTTGGCCTAGTGTTACTACATAATTGCTTATCTACGCAGCTTTTCATACCTTGAGTTCAGAGTTCATGACATATTTATCACTGCTTTCCCTCACTCTCAAGTTTAGTCTTATAGACAGCAGTTGTTGATTAATAGATTACTTAAAATTTTTAATGAATTTGTTTGAATAGTGGCTATAAACCATTTTAATTAAATTAAGAGGTCATTGATTTTTCTATTAACTAAAATCTTCCCCACCAGGGAACTTCATATCCAAATGATATACTATTGAAAACCCTTTTTAAAAATAAAGGATGAGGATTGTTTCCATGGTATTATAGGATGTCAACATTACTGTACTATTAAAGACACTTTACATGCACAAAAACCATGCATCAGTACCACTCATGGACACACTTAACAAAATAGTAGCAAATCAAGATTTTCAATGCATTAAAATATTATACACAATGACTAAATGGGGTATATGCCAGGTAGGCAAGGTCACTTTAACAATCTAAAATCAATTAATGTAATTCACTATATTAATAGAATAAAAAGGAAGAATATAATACAAATAGTTGTAAAAAAAGCTTCTATTCATAATACTATTTCTTGGTAAATAGAACAGAAGGAGGTTCCTCAGCTATGTAATGGGCCTCTACAAAAATGGGACAGCGTCCTTGGGTGAATGGCTCAGTTGGTTGGATCATCATCCTATAAACCAGAAGGCTGTGGCTTTGATTTCCAGTCTAGCCACATACCTAGGCTGTGGGATCCATCCCCAGTCTGCTTGCATGGGAGGAAACTGATTGATGTTTCTCTGTCATATTGATATCTGTCTATCTACCTGTCTCTCTCTCTCTCCTCCCTCTTTCTAGAATCAATAAGTGTATCTTCAAGTGAGGATTTAAAAATTAAAAAATTGTGACTTTTTATCTTCATGGAGCTCCTTTCCCATATATAATTGAAGATTAGCCCTGGCTGGAGGCACAGTAGATAAGGCGCTGGGCTGCGAACCCAAAGGTCGTTGGTTCCATTCCCAGCCAGGGCACATAACCAGGTTACAAGCCAGGTCTCCAGCCAGATCCGTAGCTGGAGGCAGGTGAAAGGCACCCAAACATAGATGGCTCTCTTTCTATCCCTCTCTCTAAAAATAATAAATAATTTTAAAAGATGAATTTGATAAAATCTTTCTCAGCCATCTTTAATTGTAAAGCAGTGAACTGGAAAATTACTGTTTTATTTATTTTCATTTTTTATTTTTTAAAAAGATGTTATTTATTATTTCCAGAGAGAGAAGAAGGGAGAGAGGCAGAGAGGGAGAGAGACATTAATGTATGGTTGCCTTTCACCTGCCTCGAGCTATGGACCTGGCTGGAGACCTGGCTTGCAACCCGGTTATGTGCCCTGGCTGGGGAATCGAACCAGCACCCTTGGGGTTTGCAGGCCGGCACCTTATCCAGTGTGTCACCAGCCAGGGTGGAAATTATTGTTTTAAACAGCTAATTTACATACTGTCTTTAGGGGGCAGTACTAAACCACTGATAAATTTTGTCATTTCTGCTAATGCTATTGGTGATGGCCAACATAAAATAAAATTAAAAATAACAATAATGAGATTTGTGATGCAAATATATACACCTCTTAATATTTGTAAAGTTTTCTAGGTTGTCAAATGAGAATGGTAGTTTGAAATTCAGTCATTTAATAATTCATTCAACAATTATTAGTTCCATTATGCACAACACATTGTAAAATATACAAATGTGAGTAAGTCAATGTTGGCTTTCAGATAACTTACAATTAAGAAGGATAAAAGTAAGCCACACTTGTATGTCTGTTATGTGTATGTACACACCTCTTTTAGGATAAACGTCAAAATAAAAGCAGCAATATTTATTATTTTTTATGTGCCCATCACCATCAAGCAATTAATTCTATCTTCATACAGCCCTACTGAATAGTAATTCTTTTTATGCCTATTTTGCAGATAACAAAGCTGAGTATTAATAACATGTGATATAATTGGAGACTTATGAACAGGGAAGAGACATAAAGAGTTTTTCTTTGGGAAGGAGAAAGAGACAGAGGAAAAGAAAAGAGCTAATTAACCTATGAGATGTTGACAGTTCTTCGCCAGAAATGCAGTGGTTTATAGTGCCATGCCATCTCAAGCTCGATGGTCAAATCAAACCAATCATGAGCTGGTGGAAGAGGAGCCTACTCGATTATCCCATTCACCTTTGTAGATGGCTTTGATTATGTTGATGTCCTTGCTATATTAAAGTTTTAGAAATTCTGCAGGATCAAAAACCCCAGTGATAATCACCTTTCGTTGCTGATTTGAGAAATGTGTACTTAAGCAAGTATGGACTGCTGGGCACCAAACTACAGAAAATTTCCATGGCTGTCGCATATAACAAAATGCTTGCAGAGTATCATCATGTAGTGGATATATATTAATAAATATGCTTCTTCCATTTAAACTGCAATTGCATCAGCTTGGTTGTTCAATATACTGCTTTTGACGGGTTAGTGTGTGGAATGGGAGCCCATGTAACACAATGGTCAAGGGCGTAAGTTCTTGAGTCAGGCAATTGGGCTGGGATCCCTTTTCTGCTACTTACCAGCTCTGGGACCTTAAGTTTTACCTGACTCCTCTCTCTGTGCTTTAGTTTAGTATTTGCCTCAAGGGATGGTTGTGTAAATTAATAAACTAAATAATAGTTTTGGACAGATTATAGCTATTATTACTGTACCTTACAGACAATAACTGATTGGGAAATCACTTAATTTCAGTTACTGAAATTTATTCACTTAATTTCTCAGTTACTGAAAATGGATTAAGGGAAATTTAAGATGTGAATGCCAAAAATAGTCTTATAAACTGTTTTATTCTAGTTTTCAAAGCAACAGCTTTTGGAGGTAGTACAATTCAATATATAAAATATCTTTGCTAACTCCAGTAATTATGATTTAGCTGTGTTGTGCTGAACGCTGCATTCCGAAGATTTTTAGACAATCTTGCTTTGTTTTTTTCTAAAAAAACATTCACCTAGCTGAGCATTCAGCAGGCTCTTTAAATATGGAATTTTTCTTTAGTTCTGGCAAAATTGTTTGCATGATTTCTTCGATAATTTCCTACCAACTCTGTATGAAACTCTTAGGTTGCTCCCCTACTCTTCTTAACTTTTAACTTTTCATCTTTTGTTCTATGTTCTGGAAAATTTTCTCACACTTATTTTCCCACTGGTCTACTTGATTTTATGTATTTATTTTGTAGCGCTTTGTTCATGTTTCAGAGATGCAAATATTTTCTATATCTCCAAGGCTACTATTTAAAACTTTTTTCCTGTGTAGTTTGGTCTCCGTTAAAGACTTCCTTTAAGTATGTGGTGATCTTTGGGTTCTTGTTCAAATTTAAAAAATGAGAAACTTTATGCAGGTGGAGTTTGTTGAAATGTGGACTCCATAGATGTTAAATCATAGACCCCCCACCATTTTCTTAGGTTTTCATAGATCTTTTTTCTTATGGGGTTAGTTTTTCCAGAGAGAAACGTAGTCTACTTTTCTATCTGTGCCAATATAAACGTAGCTGCTATGTTGTCTAGGGTGTATATGGGTAGGCACTGGACTGGGGAGGGAACCTTCATTTCTTGCATAGATACTCACTTAATTCCTTTGTTTTTAGAGATGTACGTATCTATCCTCTCCCTGTGCATGGATTCTTAGAATTCATAATCCCTTTGCTTCAACCTCACCAGAAAGTAAGCCTCTAATTTCTTGTCAGGTGGTAAAGGTTCAGTCTTTCAGCTGGGTGAGAAAGAGACAGGTCTAGGAGGCCTAACTTGTTCTGATCTATGGGGTTCATCCCATTAAGCCCCACCTGCACCTTCAGAGGTGGCAAGTCTCCCCCACTGTTAAGCCCTTTTGAGGAGGCTGAATCCTGAATAGGCCTGGCTCTTATTCTTTCCTCTTGTAGGCACTTCATTTTCAGTTTTTTCAAAGTTGCTAAATCAGGTAACATCTACCCATCTGTTATTTATTATCCAAAAACTTTTCTTGACATTGTTCATCTGCTTTTAACACCTCTCCTTTTGTCATTGTCCTTATGACTAAACCATGTTCAAAAGGGAAGTCCTATGGTTTATTTAAAAAGTATCACTGCTTCATATATGTATAATATAAAATTATATAATTTTTTTTAAAAAGGAGACTTTTTGGTGACACATTGTAAAAAAAAGGGCTTTTTACCAATTTCTATTTCAAAAAAGTGTTTGCATGCTGTTCCACTGATTGCATTCAGAAATCATAAGACTTTTTCTCATTTGTTGCTATTCAGCTATTTCTCTGATCATTTTCATGTCCTATTCCATGTTATAAATTTTGTATCTTATCAGTCTTTCTCACCCGGTCTTTTCACCTTAAACTTAACATTTTAATTAGACTTGTTTTCTGGATGAATCGCATGGCCACAGCCACACAACTCTGGCTAGAATTCAGCTAACTTGCTTGCTAAAAATTCACCATAGAGATTTAAATTTAATTCATGTTAAGGTATCTAAATAACATGGATATAATATATTGGTATAATATAAATTTAATTTCAGAGAACTTCATCTACAATAAATTTGTCACCAGGAGAAGTGGAAGAAGAAGATGATGATGAAAACACTTGCGGGCCCTCGGGACTTTGGGAAGCACTGACTCCTTGTAATGGATGTAGGAACCTTGGCTTCGCCATTCTTGCACAGGTAATGGTTTGCTTTTCTTAAGGTGCAATAGAACATAAAAATGATTGCTCTATTTTGAAGTAAATCTATTTCCCCCACCCCTGGGAATTCAGTTAGTATCTTGTTCACTTTGTAGTTTTTCTTCAGTTAAGGTCAGTAATATATTTATATCGCTTGCTCTACATACATGCATATGCAAGCATATTCTTTACATAATTTTATGTGGTTGCTTTATTTTGGTCACCATGCTAGTTCCAGAAAAATTGAGTTGCTTATGAGATTTTCGCTTTATGATCCAGAAAGATTTCATTTTACAGAATACGGTTTTGAAATTAAATCATAGTTTATATTAAAATAATAGTAATAAGTTATTTACAGAGAAACATATTAAGGCTCTTGAAAAGCATAGTGATTTTTTTCTCAGCATAATGAAAACATTGTAATGTGTGGCATTATTGAGTACAACCCAAAACTGAGAGGTGCGCACTAAAACATTGACTATAATTTTTGAAACCATTTTGCATTAAGTCAGTTTTTATTCAGTTGTCTCATCTTCAAATTCCTGTTGCATGCTATGGGCCACAAGCCCTCAGGGGAGCTTCAGAAATAAGTGAAATAAGCCAAACAGAATTAGGAAATTTGAAACCATAATGAGAGTATTTCTACACAAAAATGAAAAAGCATGTAATAATGTTTTTAAAAACCAGTATAATGACAAAGGTATGTATGTGTCCCTACATACAACATGGATAGAAAATAGTCCAGGACAGGAAATAATTCACACTAATTGTTGAGAATAGTGTTATATCTCAAAAATACTATTTTCTGTTTTGTAACAAATATGAAGCAATTGTGTCTAAGAAACCATCATATGTTTCATAGCTGTGTCATGGGCAATTTTATGTTACTCCAATTCCAATGTTAATTTATTGTGGAGAGCTAAGTAGAATAATCAAATCAGTATGTAGTACTTAAAGAATCTTCATCTTAATATAAACTATTTATAGGACTTCAAGACAATTTATCCTAACTATTATACAATTGTTATTACTATGCACTTGACTCGGAGTTCCATTAAGGTGGAGACTATATATTGCTCACCACCTGTGGTCTAATGCCAACATAGTTCCTTGTATCTTGTCAGAATTAAGTAATAGTTGAATAAGGCAGTGGCCAAATTTGTTTATTCTGGGGTTTCATTTATTCACTTATGATTTTTACATATAGAGCTTTATCTCATATTTTTAAAGGTATAGAAGAAAGGAAATTAAGAAACACAGGTTTTATTTTAGTGGTATACACTCATCTGCTTAAAAGTTTATCAATAATTGAATGCCTTTACCTATATATTTTTGCTTCATAAAATTAACTTGTTTGTATTTTATATTAAAAAAAATGAATTCTTAGAAAATATTTGGGATATAAGCCATCAGTAATATATTACTATATTTGGTTCTTCACCACTTTGGTAACATTTAATTTTTATTTTACTTTATTTTATTATACTTGGTAGTAAGGTTGATAGTAACTTGATTTAAAAATCTTTGGCCATTTTTCTTTGGAGACTGGTATTAGTTCAATAAATGCTGCATATTATATTTAAGTAGTTCTTTTAATTCATCTTTCCTAGAATTCCTTTTAACAAATTCCAAAAATAGCTCTGTATTTGCTTTTTACTTGTTGGTATCTAATTTTTCTATGAATTACCATAGGACAGCAACACATTCCTCATTACATTTCATCCAATTTGGTTTGTATTTTCTTCTGAAATATTTCATTTCCATTTTTCTGTTTTTAAAACAACATGACTCAGTTATGATATTTTTATACATAATATATGGTGGAAGAAGTAATTATTGCATTAAAATTATTAGCTGACATTGTTTGCTTTAAAAAGTTATATTTTATAATTACTATGTCAAATTTAAAAAGAACTCTTACTGGAATTTTAATTGTTAATGCATTAGATCTTTAAATTTTCTTGAGATACAGTATCCTTTTTAAATTTTTTACTGCATTTAATATAGCAAATAAGATTAGGATGCTTTTACCAATGTTTTCTTTTATTGATGTTCACAATTTTTTGATGGATTTTCTTTGAACATTCATATGTGTTTATATATACATGTATATATACTTAAAATTATTGAATGTGTGATGTGCAAAATTATAAAAATACTTTTATATTTTACAATAGAATTTATAGAATTAATTCACAGTGGTTAATTCCTTTAATATAGTTTAATACAATTGTTATGATGCAGGAGGTATGATAGTGTATGTAGATTTATCCTACAACTTTCAATATCTTTGAACTCAGGATTTTCTAGATATATGACTTTGTTACTTATGAAATTTTAAGAAAACTTTATTTTGAAGTCATTTTTTTCACATGTGACATACTCTGCAAGGCCATTAATAATCATTAAAGCCATAAGCACTGTGCATGTTGGGCCTCATAAAACACCACTACCTGCTTGTTTGGTATAGCAGACTTTGGGATGAGTGGAATTGGTACAGTGCTATGCAAATTTCTATATCCTCAGATTTGCTGGGTTGGAATAAATTATATTTAGTTCACATTTATAACTTTTAATTTAATTGGATCCAGTGAACGTGTCAAATATCTTCTATACTCAAAGCACAGTGCTAAGTTTCAGAAACATGAAGGTTATGGAAATACAGACTTAATTGGGAGCCAGGTTACCTACACATTCTGGTTCTGGGTTGTAAAACTATGTGATGTATCACTTCTAGACTCTTAAATAGATTTTTTTACTTGCAATTATCCTATACTTTTAAGATTTAATTTTTAGTTTTTATCTAGATTTTGAATTGATCTTATGTTCAGGTTTTATGTAACTTTTCATATATTTCTAGGGGTTTTTTTCCCAAAGATTTTATTCATTAATTTCAGAGAGAAGGGCAAGGAGGGAGGAAAAAAGGGAGAGAAGTATCAAAGTATGGTTGCTTTTCACCTGCCTCCAGCTAAGGACCTGGCTGGAAACCTGGTTTGCAACCTGGTTATGTGCCCTGGCTTAGAATTGAACCAGTGACCTTTGGCTTCACAGGCCGGCACCTTTCCACTGAGCCACCAGCCAGGGCTTTTTCTATTTTTTATATGGAATTTTATACTTCCACTGTGACTGGATTATTGAACTTATTTTTACAGGAAGCAAGTCCTTTTAAATCCATGCAGATTTAGAATTCTAAGTAACATCAGGAGATTAAAATTAAGATTAAAGAATATGTTGAGAACTTTAATTTCAAAGCAATTCAGTAAGATTTAAGTTGGGCAAAGAATTAGAAGAGAATTTAAGAATGAAGGCCTTTCTAGGAAGTATAATTAAACTAAAATTTGCTTTTCAACATTCCTGACAATGATAATCACTAACACTTACACAGTGCCTACCTGTTATATGTTAGATATTTCACATATTTAATGTCTAACTCTCAAAATAACCATTTAAAAAAGGAAACGGTTGATCTATTCATAGCCATAATGTTAAAATGGTAAAAAATCTATCATGTCATGTTGCTTTCCTGGCTTTATCTACGTCATTCTGCTCCCTTTTGATTGTTTCTGTCCCTGGTTATGTATTTTGGGATTTTTAGAGTTGTATTTGGCTAATAGATATGGATCATAAATGAATGAGGATCTTTGAGAGTGAGCAGCCTGTAGCATTTGATTGCTGTCTGTTATTTAATTAAAAATATCAAGTTAAGGGAAAGTTAAAGATAGTTTAGAGCCTGAAGTTCTTGCCAGTAGCCTCTGGCCCTGCAGTCACCACACTCACGCTGCTCCCCGAGGAGAGGCCAGCTGCTCTCACTGATGTGCTGAGGTGCCCTCTGAGGATCAGCAGAGCTGAAAGCACCCACATTGGCCATACTGGCTCCCCCTCTCCCAGATCTGGGGAGGCCGCTCCTGTTGGTGCTGCATTTCTCTTCTGAGCCTGCAGACCTGCTACAGCTGCGTCCCTGGCACCGGTGGTACTGCCTCTCTCTACCCCTGCTCCCGCCACCAGTCCTGCCCTCTCTTCAGGCATGGTAGGCTTTATGACCAGAGAACGTGAAGTCTTGAATGCAATATTATGTGGGAGGCATGTTGAATTCATTCCTTCCTGCATAACCACACTAGGGGGTCCCAAACACTCAAAGGTTCATATGAAGGTTCCTGAAGCAGACTTGATCTTGATCTCCTCCATAGAAATGAAAGGCATGTGCCTACGATGAAGACAAAAATGTGAAATAAATTGAGACCAGACAGGTCTGCTCCTTTCTGTTCCTATTTTGAAGTCACAAGCCTCATTTGATGCCGGAATCCCCTTGACAGTATCTCCACAGTGACCACAATGATCGTTCCAGGTTCGCTTGAACACGTCCAGGACCAGAGAAATCACTGTTATGATTCACCGGGGAATACCCTCATACACTTTTAAAAATACACTTGTGTTAGTATGTCTGCTGGCAAAGCAGCATGCATGTTGATATTTTTTAGCTACTGACAAATGGTGCACATGCGCACAGCACACCACACTGTCACTGATGACACAAAGCTTAAAACAAGACATCATGGGGAGACATTATGTCCCATTGCACATCAGCCTGTCTGGTTGGAGTTGGGGGTACATTCAAGAACAGATTAGATGGCGAGGATGCTGTGATGGCAATACAAAGTTGAATGTGAAATTAAGAGTTACTGATAGCTAACAAATCTCTGAAATACAGCCTTGGGGAACACATTGGAAAAAGCATTAGGAACCTCTCCAATGTGGCATGGCCTCCAAACTGAGGCTCCTTTGGCTTTAAGGCTTTAAAGCCATTGTGCAAACACAATGCAATTTTTAGATGAGCCTCAGTGCCAGAAACACTGCAGGAACTTCAGCTGTTTTCCCAAACCCCCCTGGCCCAATCGGAGACCCTGCAAAGTCTTGCCTTTAGGCCATTTTCTTCCTCCAAGTGTGTTCTGGGCATCAGCAGCTGGAATGGCAGGGTTCCTGCTCTAAACATCCCCTAGTGGTTTGAACATGTAAATGAGATCTTTCTGGGAGCAAAAAGATTTGGTGTATCTGAATGGGGGCACAGTTGAAGGTAAAAGAGTGGCCAGTGGCAAGCTTCAGAGGGAGTTTTTCTTGATGTTTTAGAAGGATACCTTCACAAGCATCAAGGGAAGCAGCCAAGGCAGCTTTAAGATCTATGTAGCTTGCCACCTCTTCGTGTCAGCAGCATGACGTCAGGGATAGGAGGTAGGAGCTGGTGTGAACTCTTAAACATCAGTGCATGCTTGGATACAGTATAAATCCCCCTTGTACAACTCCTGCTGCAGTTTCTCCATGGGGTATTAAAGGTGCCCTCTGCAGGGCCGCTTTTCGCTGTGAAACATGGCAGCATGGGTGGGCCGTCCATGGTCCCCCCACATTTTCCTTACGACGCCTTGCTGAGCACCCTGTTTCCCAGGGCTCCCGAGCAGGTGGGCAAGCGGTGGTCTTCTGCAGGCCATTTTTCTCTCCTAGCGCCTGAGGAAAGGGCGGGGCACTAATTAGCGACTTTTCAGGGTGAGACAAGTGCTCTCACACCAGACTGTGTGCTGGCGAGGGTGTGTGGACCTTCCATTTGTAGATGTCAGGGTGGGACAGAAGTCCAGTGGTGTTCACTTGGGGAGGACTTCCTTTCAAGCCAGACGCACCCGTTTGTAAAACCCTCTGCTCTTTGATTCAGCAAGTTCAGCTACGAACCCTAGTCCCATTGCTCCTCTCTTCTGGAAACTGAACCCTCCACCTACGCCCAAACTCACCTTTATGCCCTCCTTCCTCATCACAGGAACACTGTCCCCTTCACTTTACCAACCGCTTGTCTGTCACAGCCCTACAGACCACCCCTCCCACCAGGGCCCCATCCAAGAATCTTAATAATCCTGGCAAGTTTCTTTCAAGAAGAATTAGGCAAGTGTTCTGTTATGTCTGTAGCCTCTTGTCCGGCACTTTTAATTGTAGGCAATTAGAGTTGTAGAATTTACCTTAAATGAGAAAATTAGACAGTTTGATAAACATGTTAGTACAGGATGTTTTTCAATGTTTACTGTATCAAAGATAATTACCAAGAATATGATCTTACAGTAGGAATTTGGTTAAATAATTCCGTAGTATTCTATGATAGAGTCTTCTGTATCCTTAAACATGATTGTGTGGTTTTATATTTATTGGAATAAAAAGATATCCTTGACTTTTAAAGAAAAAGAGCAAAGCAAACAGATTTCACACTAGTGTTATACACATGGTCCAATTTATGTAAAATCATCTGTGTATGTCTGTTTGGATTTGAAAGTATGTTTAGTGAGATGTTTAAAGTCCATATCTAGATGTTGTCATTTTAATTTTCTCTTTTATACTTTCTATTTTTATTAGAATTATTATTTCTATGAATACAAAGAATAAAGCTGTTTTTATTAGCAATGGCTATTTTTACAGCCATGATATTTTGACACATCTCAATTTGATGATGGGATTTTTAACCTTTTCCCTAGACATCTGTATTCTCTACAGAAGAAAGAGCCTCAAACCTCAGAGCTATGGTCTATTCTTTTTAAAAAAATGTTATTGCATTTTTTCCATTACCATTTAACCCCCTTATATTCCCCTTCCCCGTGCAGTTACCAAACTATTGTCCATTCCATGAATCCCTTTTCCTTTGTGCTCTAATACTTCCCAGTAGCAGTCATCCTGCTCTCCATCTATGAGTCTGTCTCTATTTTGCTTGATAGTTCATTAGATTCCACATATAAGTGAAATCATATGGTATTTGTGTTTCTCTGACTGACTTATTTCACTTAGCATAATGTTCTCCAGGTCCATCCATGCCCTTGCAAAGGGTAAATTTTTTTTTTTCCTATGGCTAAATAATATTCTATTGCGTAAATGCCTCACAGGGGGAAGAGCCTCAAACTTCAGAGCTTTGCACTATTCTTTACTCACTTTCAGATTGTATTAAAAAAAAAGAAAAGTCTGAATAAGGCACTGGCCTGCGAACACAAAGGTCACTGGTTCGAATCCCAGCCAGGGCACATAACCAGGTTGCAAGCCAGGTCTCCAGCCAAGTCTGTAGCTGAAGGCAGGTGAAAGGCAACCATACATTGATTGCCTCCCTCCCTTTTCCTCTCTCTAAAAGTAATTAATAAAATCTTAAAAAAAATTTTTTTTAAGTGAGCAATTTTGTCAACTTATAAATATTATCACTTCAATAAAATTAAAATATCTTTGTTGGCATAATAATATACCTAACACATATACATGCATATATGAAACCATAGATTTAAATTAACTTCGTTGGGGTAACATCGGTTAATAAAATTTGTAAGTTTAAGGTGCATAATTCCATAATTATCATTGGCATATTACATTGTGTGTTCATCCCCAAAATCAAATCTCCTTCATCACCATATATTTGACCTCCTTTACATTCTACTAACTCCCCTCCTACCCCATTGCCCTCTGGTAATCACCATACTGTTTTCTGTGTCTATGTGTTTATGTTTGTTTGCCTTGTTTGTTCATTTGTTGCTTTCAGTTTTATAGCTCACGTATGAGTGATGTCATCTGCTTCTTGATTTTTTTTCTATCTGACTTGTGTTGCGTAGCATGATGTTCTCAAGATCTATCCATGTTTTCACAATTGACAGTATTTCATCTTTTCTAATGGCTGAGTAGTATTCCACTGTATATATGTGCCCCATCTTCTTTATCCAATCATCTGTCAAAAGACACTTCAGTTGTTTCCATGTCTTGGCCTCTGTGAATAATGCTGTGATGAACATAGGGGTTTGAGTGGTCAACATAACTTTATTCACTGGACACTGGGCCAGAAGACCCTTCAGGGAACTGCATGCCCCTAGACCCTGGCCCCTGCTCTGATTGGAACCTATAGAGGGTACACATATTTTTATGAATAAATGTTTTCAAGTTATTTGGGTAGTTATCCAGAAGAGGGATTGCTGAATGATATGGTAACTCTATTCTCAAGTTTTTCAGGAACCTCTATACTGTTTTCCATAGTGGCGGTACCAGTTTACATTCCCACCAGCACCGAATGAGCATTTTTTTCTTCTCTACAATCTCTCCAATACTTGTTATTATTATTTGTCTTGTTGATAATAGTCACTGTAACAGGTGGGAGGTGGTATCTTATTATGATTTTGATTTACATTTCCTTAATGGCTAGTGAAGTTGAGCATCTTTTCATATATCTCTTGGCCATTTGTTTGTCTTTTTGGGAAAAGTATCTGTTCAAGTCCTCTGCCCATTTTTTAATTGGATAGTTTGGTTTTTTGTTGTTAAATTGTATGAGTTTTATATATTTTGAACATGAACCTCTTATCTAAGGTATTGTTTGCGAATGTCTTCTTCCATTCAGTTGGTTGACCTTTTGTTTTATTTATAGATTCTTTTGCTTTGTAGAAGCTTTTTAGTTTGATAGAGTCCTGTTCATAAAATACTCAAAATAAATTTATGAACCTTGCACCTCTGTTGCATCTCTCTTCTTCTCCCTTCTCTCCTACCCTGCTCACTCTGACTTGCCAACATCTAACTGATTCAATGAACAGATCTTTCAGCCATTTTCATGCATTGAGTGGGGAATCCTGTGTTGAATTATAGTTGTTCCACTTGTTGCAACTTCAAGAGGAAAGACTAGGGAACCATTCACACCACCTTCTTCTAATGTCAGCCTAAAGTTATACTTTTTGAATCTTTACTTCTGTAGGTCAAGATGAACATTTTTCTCTTCCTTTCATATTAAAAAAATTGGTTATTTATGGTAATGTGAGTATTTTACATTTGTTTACCAAAAGGCCTATTCATATATCAATAGTAATTCTTACTGGCCTGTTTAAAATATATGTATGCCCTCTCTCCTCTGTATTAGAGATTAAGTCACCTCCCCTAGGCTTTATTTTCATCCTCCTTGAAATTGAGATGATTCTTTAGGTATTTTTCAACTCCAGAATAGTTATGATTTTATGATAGGGGTTTAAATGCTCCAAACTATAATTATGAGTCAAAGAATTATTTAGATATTAACAGCTTTGGGAATTGTGATTCAATAATAGTCCTGTTTTATTGCTGGATTTCTCCTTACAGAAACTTTCAAAAGAACCAACATTTGAAATATGGAAATGAAAAAATGGTAGTTTAGTAAGCTGGGCAGTCAATGGGAACAGTGCTTAAAACTATGTAATTGAAAATAAGGGTTAACTATTTAAAATAGAACCCAGTTAATAGCAAACATGGATGTGGTAGGCAAATTAATGCCCCTCAAAAGTGTCCCCATCTTGATCTTTATAACCTGTGAATCAGTGACCTTTCATGGCAAAGGGATTTTATAGAGGTGGTTAAGTTAAGGATCCTGAGATGGGGAGATATCCTTGATTATCCAGGAGGATCCAGTTTAATCATAATGGTCCTTATAAAAGAAAAGCAGGAGGGTCAGAGTCAGAGAAGGACTTGGGGTGCTGGAAGCAGAGGTTGAAGTGATGCAGCCCTGAACCAAGGAGTGGGGGTGGAGTTGGCTGAAAAACAGGAAATGGATTCTTCCCTAGGATCTCCTGAAGAAGCCAACCCTGCCAGCATTTTGATTTTAAAACAGTGAGAATCATTTGGAAGTTAAAAAATGTTATTGTTATTATATTATAATTGTTTCATTTTTACACCCATTGCTTAGCCCTGCCCCACCTACTCCATCCTGTCTCCCACAGTCAATCCCTCATTTCGGACTTTTGACATGCAGAACTGTACGAGGACAAATCGGTGTTGTTTTAAGCTACTAAGCCTGTGGTAATGTGCTATAGCAACCCTGGGAAACTAATGTGGATGTTGGTACAGGAAGTGGGTTGCTGCTGTAACCAATAGGTTCAAATGTGGAAGTTGCTGCGGAATTGCATGGCGGGTAGAGGAGGGGAGAATTTTGAGGAGTATGGTCGAATAGGACTAGATTTCCTCTTAAGAATTCTTCCAGTGAGACATCAGAAGGAAGTGATACAGTAGAGGAAACCTATTTTGTCTTAGAGAATCCCTAAATTGCCATAACAGAATGTTTGTAAAAATGGGCTATTAAAGGAATTGCTGTGAGGGTTCAAAGAAAGTGAGAAAAATGATAGAGAACCTGTCGCGTCAGAGACTAGCTAAACCATCAGAGGGAGAAAGTCGGTAGACATGAATGTTAAAGATGCTTCTGATAAGGACTGAAAAGTAAGTGGGGAACATGTTATTGAAAACTAGAGGAAAGGAAATACTGGTATTAACAGTCAAAAGCCTGGCAGAATTGTACGCCATAGTTATGTAGAAAGCAGAGCTAGTAGGGGATGAGCTTGGGTATTTAGCTCAGTTGATTTCCAAGCAAAATTTTGAAGGTGTGGTCTGATTACTCTTGTTGTCTATAGCAAAACATGAGAGCAAAGATAAATTGAATGAAGAACTTTCAGTAAAAAGGAACAAGGACTTGCCGATTTGGGATTTTATCAGTTTATCTAGACTGGAAAACAATGCTAAAATGTGTAAATTAACTCTTGAAAAAGTGTTCTGGGGAAGAAGATCAAAGTGTGATTGCCTTGTTAGCATCAACATGCCAGATTATTCAGTCACACGGAGGGCTCTTTGAAGAGATTAGGCATGTGTCCCATAGACCTCTGAGTTCATTTTAGTGCAGTCTAGAGAGGGGGTTAACCAGCCAAGATCTGTTGAGGGGCCTCTTGTTTCCTGGAATAAATTCCTGTGACATACATGGGATACCCATGAAGTTTTTGAATGTGGCCCTTCAGTAGTGACACTGCCAGCTAGGAATGAAAGGAGCAGGAAAAAAATTAAAAAAATAAAAAAAATAAAGAGGGCTATTAGGTTCCTAAAGGAATGGATTCTTATAGACAAAAAACAGGTTTATAAACTACTTAGTTGCAAATATATATTAACCTTCATAGGAAGTCAGACTCAGAGGACAGAGCGGAGGGCCCAGAGGATGAAGCCTAGCACTACAGAGGTTTATTCCTAGGCCTGGAACCTAAAGGGGTTTGCCTGGTTGATGTTCTAAATTTATGACTGTTGACCCCCTTTTCCCTTTTATTTCTCCCTCTTTGGATGGGAATATCTATAGTTGCTACCCTATGCCTCCCATTGTGTTTTGGGAGCAAATAACTTGATTGCTAGTCTTAAAGATTTATGGATGAAGAGGAATTTTATCTCAGGATAATTTAGAGGTTCACCCTGATTTAGATGATGAGATTTTGGACTTCTGAGCTGATGAAATCTAGATGAGAATTTGAGTTTAAGTTGATGTTGTAATACCAGTATTCTCGACATGGGGATGTTGAGATGGGTGAATGCATTTTACATGTGGATGGATGGGAATCTTCAGGGAACAGAGGATGGACCATGAGAGACAGAATAATGCCTCCTTCCTTCCCACCATAAATCTCTAGTGTTACAGTCTCAAGAACCTGTGAATACGTTGGCAAAAGGGACTTTGCAGATGGGATTAATATACAGATGTTGAGATGGGGAGATTTTCCTGGATTGGCTAGGTGGACCCAATGATTATAATAATAGGACGTGACATGATGAGGAAAACAGAGAAATTTTAAAATGTTATGTTGCTGGCCTTGAAGATGGAGGAAGGAGCTCTGAGCCAAGCACAGGGGTGGTCTCTTGAATATGGAAAAGGCACAAAACAGTTTCAAATCTCCTGGAACCTCTAGAAGTAACTGGCAATGCAGACACCTTGATTTTAGCCCTTTAAGGCTCCTTCCAGACATCTGATCTCAATAACTGTCAGAGAAAAAATTATTTTTTGTTTAGCTGCTAACTGTATGGTGATTTGTTACACTGGCTAAAGGAGACTAATGCACCGGCTCTGGAAATAAGGTCTGTGGACATTTCATCAATTATGTACTCATTGAAGGAACAGATGCTTGTTGGTGGTATCCAGGCAGATGCAGGCATTTGCGGAAGAATGCATTTTTGCTTAACTGTCAAGCATTCGTTTGATCTAGGTTTTTATACAGTCATTTTTACAACTTGTAAAATAACAACTCAAATGTTATCATTGCAAAGGGTCCATTTCATGTATTTTAGCAAAGTATTATGGTAATGATAATATTAAATAATAATAATAATTATTATTATTATTAACAGTAATATCTACCATGTATCAAGTCCCTAGCATATGCCAGGTACAGTGATGGACACTTTGCTGTACTTATCTCACTTTAATTTCACCACAATCCTAAAAATATTTTCACTTGACCTTGAGAAAATTTGAGTTTCAAGAGATTAATTTGCCCAAGTTTGCCTGTGATGTTTGCGCCAACACTCATGTGAAGACTATTCTATGAAATTAAAAGAAACTTTTTGAAAAGGGCCCATTTTCTCGCGGTAGGATAAACTTGCATGCTGTCTACTGCCCAATTATTTTTCACTGTCAAATTTCTTTTTTAAAGAGGATATCAGTCATTGTTGAAATCACTCATGTCAAGTGTGTTTTCAGCTTTACATTCTGCTTCCAGGAAGGTTAAATATATTAATTATCCTACAGGTTAAAAAAAAAAGTGATGGCTTAATAAGAATCTCAATTCATTTAGAATCCTTCCACATTTTCCTGTTTTTTTCATTCACCCATCCATTTATACCACAAATATTTATTGACTACTTGTTGTGTGTAGGATATGGAGCAGAAAACAATATAAACATTCATCATATCCTTATGTTTCTTACAATATTGTGTGTGAATGATATAAAATAATAATTATACTATATGGTTTTTCTCTAATGAACCTTACAATTTATTTGAAGTAATTGTCTTGACTGCTACTTATTGTCTGTATAAGCTTGGACAAATAATTTACCCTCTGCTGCTTATTTTTTAACTAGAGGAAGCTAGTTCCTATTTATAGGATTGTAATGAAGATCTCATAATATGAATGCAAGTTTATGTATAAATTCCTTACTATGCAAATATAAATTGATCTTTTTCTGTTAAGTTTTTTTGGCCTCTGGATATTTTGGTAGCATACACAGGTTAAAGAACACTATATTAGTAAAAACCAACCTCATATAAGTGCATTAAGTTACATGTAATATTTATTTGTATGTGCTTAGAAAGTCTGTAAGGATATATGTTAGTAACTGTTATGTCTAAGGCTCAATATTCCAGGAAACTTTAATTTCCTAATTCAGTTACTTATACCTTGTTTTGAATTATTTAAAACAAGATCTAATTTTGTAATAAAGCTTTTATATTTCGTGAAAATAATAAATGCCATGAGTTATAAAAAATCATGGTGGCTTATTATGTAACCTTGAGTTCAATTAATCCCTTATCAAATACATGATTTGTGAATATTTTGTCCTATTCTGTAGGCTGCCTTTTCATTTTGCTGATTGTATCCTTTGATAGGCAGAAGTTTCTGATTTTGAGTCAGCACAAATTATCTATTTTTATATTTGTTGCCTGTGCTTTGGCAAGAAATCATTGCCAACTCAAATGTCATGAGGATGTTCCCTTATGTTTTCTTCTAAGATTTTTGTAGTTTTAGACCTTACCTATTGAGCTTTTTATATTAGAACAATGTCAAATTTAGAGATCAATAAGGAGAAAATTGTCCTTTTTACAATAGGGAGTCTTCCTACTCAGGAGCATGACATGAATTTCTATGTTTTCAGGTCCCTTTTTTGTTGCTAAGTAATTATATAGTTCTCTAAAAACACATTTATCTATATTTTTTTCTGATTATTTCACAATATTTGTTTCAATTATGAATAGATTTTTCCCATTGGATTTTCTGATTGATTCTTGCTGGTATGTAGGAAAGTTGTTGACTTTTGTACTTATCCTACACTTTGTTATCTTATGAATTACATTGAGGTTTATAAAAATGCTTAAGTTGATTTTTTAGTTAGGCTATTATATCATCTGAAAAAAACTATAATCATGTCTCTGCCTTTTCAATCTTCATATTCATTTAATTTTTATCCCTTATCAAATTGGTTAGATCTATGTTTATACTGTTGAATATTGGTAATATGGACTTAGCAATCTTAAGACTGGTGACCTTCATATATGTTTAAATAGTGTCTTTAATGTTACTCTTAATTTTTCTTTATCTCTGTTATACATGGGTTTTTGATTTTAGAACTTAAGTTTCAGAATCTCAACTCTTTATTCCTTGTACACTATTGTATATAGTTAGTTTCTATGATAACCAAGTCCTTTATCATCACTTAATAAATTGTGTTGTCTAATTATATGACTAAGCATTTCTACAGTATAGCAATGTTTTATCATTATCTATATATCTTTGATACCTATCACAATACCTGCATTATAGCAAGTGCTGTGTCACACCCCAGTATGAAACTTAGGTTTATCAGATCTCTACATACATATATTCTTGGTTCATCAATTATATTTATTTTATTTTACTTTTTAAAAAATATTTTCCAATTACAGTTTACATTTAATATTATTTTGTATTAATTTCAGGTGTACAGCACTGTGCTTAACTTAGACAATCAGATACAGGTGGTCCCCCCTCCCCGTATTTCAAGTACCCACCTTGCACTGCACATAGTTATTGTAAGGTCAGCCTTGCTTAGAGAAATCCCACCTGGAGACCACTGTGGAATTAAACCATGAGTTTACTGGGGGAAGGAAAAGGGGAACAGGGAGAATTAAGGAGTGACAAGAGAAGAGGCTTTAGAAAAGCAGTCTCCAACCTGACATCACCAGGTTGGAGCTTTTATACAGACATTCTCACAGATACCTGGATCAAAAGAGAGTTAATTTCTTTACCCAAATTCTATTAGAACCGGAGTGTTAAGAGGGTCTATCTGATGGAGCCAGTCCTTCATTAGCATCTCCCCAGGGATTCCCGGATAAGATAACTTCATTAAGTCATCCCTAGGAGTTTTCTGTCTGGTTCCATTATTGTATCCCTGCTGGGTTAGATATATCAAAATTGACTATAAGAGTTTTAACTAAAGTCCAGGTACAATTAAAGTCCAAAGGTATGTGCTGTCTCCAGGTTGTCTGCCCTTGTGTTCTAACAGTTTTATCTTATTTCTCTGAGAGTAAGGACTTAATTTACCTACATTATTTTCATCTCCCTGCTGTCCTCCTATGAATGTTGATTATTATTTATGATAAATTTTAATTTTTAGTGGTTAGCTTGGTGGCTTTAGATAATATGATAGTTAAGTAAAGGTAAATCAGGGTTTTCTATTTTTCTGTTATGTTTCATCAATTTCAGACAGTATCTCTTGACTTCCTATTTTGGAAAAGGGAGATATTACCTCCTATTATCCTCTTTCTTCCAGTTTTTACTCCCCTCTTCACTCACTATCTTCTTTTAGCCACACTTGTGCTTATACATTGTTAAGCTTGTTCTATCCTGTGACATTGACCAAACTTGGCGTGTTTTTTTTTAATAGGCTGGCTCTGCAAAATATAACCAGTGAACCACATTTACATATTTTTTGTTTACAGTTTGCATACTGCTATTAATGCTCTTTTTCTAGTAAGACTCTGGGCCAGTAGAAGGAGAATGCATCTAGAATTAAAATTAAATGGCTTCTATTTTTATTTTGCACTCCATTAATTGCTTAATATCTTTCCATTGTGTACTTTTCTTTCTATTTGGATCGTGATATTGGTTAGATTACCTCATAGGCTCTGTAGTTGCTCTGATAATCTTTTTTGTTGTTGTTGTTGTTCTCTGAACTTTTCCCTGAAAACTTGTGGTTGGAATTTCCCATGACATGAAGACTAAGTCATATAGTCTTCTTGGATCCTAATTTTTTTATATTTTAGCAGCTCTGCAGGCTGAGATGTGTAAGTCATCATTTGGTTTTACAAATTGGTGCTGGAAAGGTGAGCTGAGGCCAGAGCTGGTACTGACCTGTGGGTTGCCCTCAGGGGCAGGGGCTGGGGAAGAGGGGACCAGAAAGTCTCAGACTCAAATTTGAGGTCTTACTCCTATCACCATATACAGTGTGTTAAAACCCTAGAGACTATTTGTTGATACTAATACTCAGATCCTAAGCAACTCCTTCCCTTTTCCTCTAGAGTATATGTTAATTAAATTTTCTTAAATTATTAAATGGGTATACCATATTTGTACTTAGAAGGGATATGTTTCCATGATACTGCTGAAAGATCAGCCTATGGGAACACACTATCCTAATGTAATATTTACCTAGTAGCATAACCAGGAAAGTGTGCTAACATGAAGGAGAAAGTAACCCTGGTTATATATTCTATGATCTCTCTTCCTGATATAGATATACATTTAAAAGTACACGGATGGGTTGATAACCTTGTGATTGTTTTGTTTCTTTCATTTTAATCAACCTGCTTATTTAATGTTTTAATGAAGATTTTCCTCCTAACAACTTTTCTAGTCAGAATTTGGTGGGGGGTTAGTTGCCTTTCGTTTCCTTGTATAATTTTCTTGTATTATATCCTCAGTAAGTTTCTAAATTCCACCTTATTATTAATTGAGTCCCTCCCCCCTCGCTGTCCTCCTGGGTATCTCCCCTGGATATCTCAATAGGACAATTTTCTGTTCCTGTGCTTCAGTCTGTACCAGTTGCTTTCTGGGCTTGCTGGAAAAACCTTTCATTGTTTTCTTCATGGTAGGATCTCTTGTTCTTGACTCATATCTTGTTCTCACTTTGTTTCTTGAGTGCACTCGAGTAGGTCATTAAATAACTACCATACAAAGGCAGAGCTCTTATAGTCATTGAGTGATGGAAACGTGTATTTTTCTCTCAATTTGATTGATTATAGGCTTCTAGGTTAAAATATATTTTCCATCATGCATTGGAAAGCTTTAGACAACTTCCTTTTAGGATCTATTGCTATTATTCGCATGCACATTACTTTTTTTTTTTTTTTTTTTTTGTCTCTTGATGTTTTTCAGGTCTGATTTTTATATTTTTTTGTGTTCTAAAATTTTATGTTTAGTTATGGGATTGGAAAAGGTATCATGGTGTACCTAAGCTGTCCCTTTTTAATATCAACATTTATCTTTCAGCTCTGGGAAAATACTTTTTTATTTTTTTTTAATTTATTTTTTTCCTTTCATTTTTATTCTCTTTCCAGAGCATCCACGAATTAGATGTTGAAGCTGCTATGATCATCTTTTTCATCTCTTAACTTTTTCTGTAGCTTTGGCTTTTTATTCTCCAATTTATTTTTAAATCCTTTATTGATTTTCTATCTTAGCAATCATAGTTTTACTTTTAAAGAGTTTTTTTTTTTCTTATTCTCTGATTGTGTCATTCTCAAGGCATCCTGTTCTGTGAATAGCTACTTGTAGGAAGTATTGTAAGACTCTATTTCAAATCTCATAGACTGAGTCATATTGCAGAAAGGAGTACTTTCATACCTATTAGAGAAGGTAAAGCCATTAAGTGAAGTCAGAAGGATTCTGGTCAATTAGCATATAGAAGAAGTAACTGTTTGTTAGAGGTGGGGTGACTAGTACATCACTACAGAATACTTTTTTGACAAGGTAGAATACACAATGCAAATATGAGTCCTTATTGAGGATGCAATCATTTTTATCAGGATCTGATTCATTAACTTGGTGTTTGAGAATTGTCTCCTGTCTGGTTCCTGTTACTTTCCCCTCTGTCATACTGAAACTAGTGTGATTGCCAATAACTGGAACACACATTAGTTTTCCAGATTTTGAGCTGTTACCATAGGTCCTTTTCAGTACCTGAGATGCCCTACCTTATTTCAGCATCTGTTAGCCCACCCACAACAAATATTTCTTCTCAAATCTTTCAAACCAAAGAGACATATGGAATCTATATGCGTAGTAGTAAAGGGAATAAATAAGAAATAGTATTTTCTCTGGAACACCTTCCTTTAGTAAAAATGATTATAATGAAGGAATAGTAAATCCTGGGCCTGGATGTGTTGTAAGAAGGCATGCTTGATGTCTCTAAAGGATCTTTCACAAGCAGCCTTTTAGATGAGGAAACTGAGGTGCACAGAAGCCAACTAACTTGTTTATGAAGAACAGGTGAATTATTCCAACTCAGGTCGGTTTGAACTTAATGCCTAGATCCCCTTGTTTGTTTGCTTGGTTTTCTTCCCTATCATTCAGTCATGCCTCTTAAGAAAAGAATGTCTTCCACGTTCATATCTTCAGATCTTTTTTCAACAACAGTGTGGAAATGGGTTGACCAGGCACCTCTCCCTTGGAAAAGGGATATTTAACCATGTCAGAGACATATGCTAAATTTTAATGAATCATCGTTGCTATTAGAAGAAATATTGAAAGTTTCCAATTACTTTAGTGTCTCCAGCAAATTCTCTTATGGTTTATTCTGAGTTTGATTTTAGCTGTAATTAGGAACAGATTCTGTATTTACATTTGGAAATATACTTCTTATTTTTCTATTTTTCTCTTTGCCATTTTAATTGCATAGGTTATTCATTCCTTACCTGCCCTGCCTGATATTTCATTGTTTAGCTATTGAATATCTGTTGCTTTCATTTATTTATTAAAAAGATTTTATTTATTATTCTCAGAGAGAGGGGAAAGGAGAGAGGCAAAGAGGGAGAGATACATCAATGTATGGTTGCCTTTCACTTGTCTCCAGCTACAGACCTGGCTGGAGACCTGGCTTGCAACCTGGTTATGTGCCCTGACTGGGAATAAAACCAGCAACCTTTGGGTTCGTAGGCTGGCGCCTTATCCACTGTGCCACCAACCAGGGCCTGTTGCTTTCATTTTTAAATGTGGTTTCTTTTCTTTCACTATAGAGATACAGCTAGGATTTTTATTTTTTAAAGATTTTATTCATTATCTTTAGAGAAGGTCAAGGATGGGGAAACAAAGGGGGGAGAAACATCAATGTATGGTTGCCTTTCACCTGCTTCCAGCTAGGGACTTGACTGGAGAGCTGGCTTGCAACCTGGTTATGTGCCCGAACCAGCAACCTTTGGGTTCTCAGGTCAGTGCCTATTTACTGAGCCACCAGCCAGGGCTAGGAATTTTTTTTTTTTTTTAAATGAAAATAGCTTGGTATAATTGAAAGTCAGGTAGACCTAATTTTAATCTTAGCTTTGCAACTTACTAGATATATACATTTGGTAAAAACAACCTATCTATAGTATTTCATCCTTTGTAAAAGAGGGAACTTATACCTACTTTGTAGGGTGTTATGAAAATTAGAAATGAGATTAAAGCACAAAGACCAATGCCAAGCCTGTAGTTGCCTCTCAATAAATGATAGCCATTATTTTTTTGCTCCTTTTTCAAAGAACAAACCATGATACCTTTTAAGAAATCATTCAGTCTGTGCTTGAATATCACCAGGGATGAAAGCATGTTCTGTAAAGTCCCAGCTGTGAGACTTCAGAAATAAATCACTTTGACTCTTAATTTCGTCATTTATAAAATGAGGATAATAGTACCTATATCTTAGGGTTGTCATGAGGAATAAACGACGTATATTGCTTATGTTTTCCTTTAATGATATATAGCACTCAATAAATAATAAATGTTAACTGGAAGTAGAAATTGTAAGCACTTACCCAAAATACTACATTTTATCACCTGCTGTATTTTTCCACAGCAAAAGTTGTTCCAATTTTTCCTTATGTGTGATGATTAATTATAATGAAGAATACAATGCATTGTGAATTAATTTTTAACTTGGTTTCATGGAGCTACAGTCTTTAGCTAACAACCCACTCTAGCTGCCTACCAGCCACCTACCCTAGTAAGCCTTGAAATAAACATTTGCTGAACAAATTGTCTATGGCAGGGGTCTGCAAACTCTCTCTTGTAAAGTGTCAGATAGTAAATATTTTAGGTTTGATGCCATATGGTCTTTGTTGCGATTACTCAGCAAAGCATGAAAGCAGCTAAAGACAATATGAAAACAAGTGGGCATGGCTGTGTTTTAATCTAATCTTATTTATGAGAATGGGCAATAGATTGGATTATTGCTGAAGTGTCCTAACCTCACATCTACAGAGTAAAGAAGTTAGACTCCTAATACGCCGAAATCTACATGAATGTGGGACTAATTGGATGTATTTGCAGGTGAGAAAATGCTTTATCTTGCACAGAAAGAATGGAAGATTAGAGAAAGGCAAAAATGCATTCTCCATGTGTAACAAGACTCCAAAGTGCCACTTTCTACACTTTTAGGCTCAAAGCACAATTTCCCAGAAACCATTTTAGAGGTTCAGCTTCAACACATGTGTAGGCAACTGAAACCAGATTAGGGTTCCTAATTTGGAGCCACTCTGGATTTTTAGAAACTCAGCCTAATTGAGACGGACACCCTCTGTGGTAGATGAGATGCGTACTTCTTCCAAGTGTTCAGTGAGCATCTGGCAGGTGTGGAGCTATTCATTCTGTGGGATTTAAGGCCCAACTCAAGTGCTGTGTCCTTCCCAAGATCCTTTTTAGTCCTCCCCTTCCTGAAACAGTCTTCTTTCTGTTAATAGTCAAATAACTTATTTGTGGCCTCTGTGGATGTTTTCCTTGTATTATAACTACGTAGCTATATAATGCCTATTCTTTGAGCATGTCAGGTACCTGAGGGTAGTGTCCTTCAAATTTGTATGTTCAGCACACCCTGCTTATGCCTTGTATGTGGTAAGTGCTTGAGCTATGCTTGCTGACTTTGGAATTTTCTTTCACTCCCATCATGAGGAAATCAGCTGGAACAAACCATTCTGTTTGGCCATCTGAGTTCTAATTCTGACTTGATCATTTGTTGGCAATGTACTCAACCTACAAATCAGCCTCAGTTTCCTCATCTTTAGAATAAGGATAATTCCAACACTGCATTGTTTAGGAAGGATTAAATGAGTTGACATATGTTAAGTGCCTAACAGAAAACCTAACACATAAAATGGTAGCCTTTATTTTAGCAAAAGGATGTATTCAATGTCTCTTTTTGTTTTTACCCACTGTATAATTGTTTTCAAAATGCCTAATTAATAACTCATGTAGATGTCAACAATATGAAAAAGGCAACTAACATTTCCTTTGAGCATGAATTGGTGAAATGTTATGTTGTTTTCTGCATCTCTCAAATAATATTTTATCCGTCATATTTTTTAAATTTACCATAGAGGTGAAAACAGAGCTATAGTTAATTTGAATGACCTTCTAGAAGGAGTTCTATTTCTTGCTTGGATTCTATGACCAAACTGGGATTTGGTTCTACTTACGAGGTTCCTACATTGTGAAAACGGGTAAAATGAACAGAACAACAGAAGTTGTTGTAATGGGACTTGTTGGAGAAAAGAAAGAGTGGTGTCTGTGTTCTTTTTACATACTAATCATGGCCAGTGCATATTACATACTGGAAGGAAGAAACAACCATAGGGAGATGAAAGGTATCACCAACCTTGTTCATTACTTCTGGCACTTCTGTGTATCTGGGTGTGGTCATTGCAGCCTGATCTCTGTGGCACCCTGCGTCCCAGTGCTGCTTAGGCTAGACCTGCCCTTTTGCTGTGCCTCTTTGCCCTGTTATCTTGCTCCTTCCCAGCCCAGCATCCTAGGATGGTTTTCCATTCATCCTTGTGTGTCAGTCAGCCCCTGGGCCTCCTAGCCAGTAGTTTAAACTATGAGAAAAGGAAGTAAAAATGTTGTTTCTTATTGGGTGTAAGAGTGAGGACTTGGGGGTGGTCATAAAGGTGACACATACAGCTTCAGGAAAAGAATAAATGAAAAAGGAGAGGAAAAATGGGTGGGTAATACTGAGAGGGAAATGGTAGGATCGGTGGAGGAGAAAATAGAAAGAAATGAAAAGGAAGAATGTGGGTTGCATTTATAATCCTTGGCCACAAGTGAGATATCAATTTTTCAAACATGTAGTGATGGAAACTGGAGCAATTTGTCATTGTCACCTGAATGTACAGAATAAATTACAAAATGTTCTATACCTTTGGTGAGCCATATTTCATTGCAAAAAAAGTGGACAGTTGGCTACCTAAAATACGTGGAAAAGTACTAGTTCAGGGGCTGATCATTTTATGATAATTAACATTTATAATTTACTCTTAAATTGTTTTAGACTTTAACAGCATATATTTAGCTTAAAAACCAAAAAATACGTATTTCAGTTCTTAATTTAGCCTGATTTTCTCAGGTCAGAGTATTTCAAAGGCTATATAGCTCCTCAGACACCATAAGGCTGATGTATTTTAATGCAGCAGTTTCTTCATGTCTCCAGTGAGGCTTATTCCTACTCAGGCAGTTGTTGTGTATTTAAATTTGCCTCCAAAAAAGGTGTGCATATTAGAGGAGTTTCTGCTGAGGACCATTTGGTTTTGTGCCTCAAAAGAATAAACAGTCAAAAGAATATCAAACGGCTTGCCAGTTTTGCCCGTCTTTTAATTTCATAATTTTATTTTATATTCATGTGTCAATATAAATGTTATAATTTGCAAAATCTAACTTGTTTTTGGTTCCTCTTCCATATTTGTAGTCCTTTAAAATATACCCTTACATATTACAGTTTTACTGGATTTTTAAAATAATTTTGTTTTTACTAGTTTTCAATACCCTCTACGATACCCTGCTATCCGGGCACACAACAAAGTTAATTCTGGGAATAGTGATCATTGGCCAGCTCCTGGAAGGACCTGAGTCATGTGGACTGTATAAGAAATAAGTTACATCATTTTCTTTTCCATGTTGTTCTGTTTAATGACATGTTGCTGTAGAAGAAAACAGATCGTAATACAGTCAATCCATAGAACTTAAAGAAGAAATCCTTAAATTTGGACCACAAACGGCCTGACTTGGGCCATTCCTCTGGGAGGCATCTGATTTGAAGTTGCCTGTGGGGTGGCCAAGGAGCTGGCATCTGTCCGCAAGGAGACCCCCACCCTCATCACACTCATTGCGCTGGGCTGCTGGTCACCACGGAAGCCAGTGATCTCAGACTACAAGCCCCTGCCCAACTGGCATCTCTGATATTGAATCTTATAAATTTACATTTCAAATTAAGATGCATTATTATTCTTGTGGAAAGCAAATTGTATTTGTAGAATACCACAAAAGCAATCTTGGTTTCGTTTTGTGTTTTCCCCTAATGTATTAATGTAATGAGTTGCTGTGAAAATTAAGCTAAAGATTCAGTCTTATTTGGGAAAATAACCTTTTTTTCAGGCAGTATTAAAATTTGACAGATGGAGCAGACTCATAAAAGGAAATATAGCAAGGAAATCTCATTTATGAAAATAAAACTTTAAGAAGGAGGTGGAAATTTTAATTAGGAAAGTTTAGACAGAATAAAAAATTGGTAAAAAAATGAAAAATTATATTGATAGCCTAGAATAGAAGGCTGACATATGATATTTTGGAATTTGCTTTTAGGTGGCCTTAATCATTAGCATGTACAAAGTCTGTCCTGAAAGTATTGGCCATGCAAACTTTTAATTATATTGACACTGGCTTAATACTTTTTGGACAGCCATCTTAATTAGCCCCACTGGACACTGGTCCCACCGTGTGACATTGTATGCTGACTTTATCCAAAGGAGCTTTTAAAATAATTAGAGGTATAGAACAGATACATAAAAGAAATGCAGGGCAACATTTTGCTAAGTTCTAAATTTTACAACTGTGGCAGAAATATGGAAGAGGCATTATGATCCCAACAGATTTTTATACGTTAAGTAAAACCTGATCTGAAGACTTACCTTTGAAAGCAGTGCCAAGGGAAGATATTCCAGGTGCAAGGAGTGATGGGAGGAGGTAAGCAGGACCTCTTGTGCCTTACAGGGAGCAATTCATAAGTTATATATGTTGAGACTTGATCTGTACCTGAAAAATAAAGGTGATAAAAATAGGGCTGGAAATGTAGATAGGGAATTTGGGGAAAATCTTTCTCCTAGTAATAAAGCCACTGTTATATTAGTATGAACAGAGAGCCAGTCAAGTATTGTAGCACACTCTACTTATTCACAGAGGTTCTTTAGACATATAAACCCATTTTTGGTCCAGTTGAGTATTAGTTGAAATAAGTACACATATTATTTCATATATATTATGAAATGGCCTCATAGATATGAGGGTCTGTATACCACCTGAGAGTGGGGAGCAAGGCTCACTCACTGTGCCTCTTTCTCCCTGAAAACATACCCTGTCACATTCATGCCACCATTCACATCTGGGCCTGGAATCTTAAAGCCGAGAATTATTGCCTACCCTTGAGAAAGGAGAGAATGATGTTAAAATAGTTTTACGATCTTAATATTGACGGGAGTTACAATCCTAAATGTTTTGGAGACAGGACGTTTCCATTCTCTTAAGAGATCTCTACCCTCTGGAAAAATAATTACTCTTAGAAGCTCCTTGTTGTTGGATTGATAAATTGCTTTAAATATTTTGTTGCAGGATGAAAGGAAGGTTCATGAAAACCAGATTTTATTTATAAGAATAGATTATTATTTTAACCAACACAAAGTGTGTGAAAATAACACTTGTTATGTACTGAAAACGGTAGTCATGGTTACTTAGGAACCATCCAAATTTTTTTCTTCCTCTTTATCCTGGAAAGAAATCAAAACATCTGTTTCTGAGATTTTAAGATGATGAATAGTATAAATTTTTGTTCCAATTCAAGTATGGAGTATTTACATCAAATGAGATAATTTCTTCAACAAATATTTCTAAAAGGAAATTTAATTATTCTTTTGATCTAGTTCTGCAAAGTCATTGTAACAATAACTAGCCACCATAGAATAAGATCAGGATCATAGGCATCATGGGTTCAATTACTATTTATATCTATATGTGTAAATTAAGTAGCTTTTAAATACATATTGGGTACACAGCATAGTACCAGTGCTATAGAAGATACAAAATAAAGACAAAATTATAATTGACCTGAAAGGACTTAAACTCTAGGAGGGAATTTCTAGAGAAGAACAGTAAATTTGCAATGATCTGTTCAGTATTACATGTTAAGTACAGAGACAAGTCCATGTAAGAAAATTAATGTGTAGAGTCAGGGTGTGATCTCCAAGGAGTCAGAGATTTTAAATCTATTCTGTTCAGAATATTGTTTCTTTGATTACCACAAAAACGCATGTTCATTGAAGAAAATTTGAAAAGGAAATTGCCATATATCCCTACCCTGAGATAAGCAGCACCCCCCCTTTTTTTTTTTTTTTTGCTTCTATGAATATACCTAACCTTTTTTTTTTTTTTTTTTTTTTTTTTAACCTGTCCCAGCTTTCTCCATGGAATAGCCAGAACTCCCAACCCTCTTCACCTGGCAAATTTGTATTCATCCTTCAAGGGCCTTATTTGAATAATAAACCTCCAAAATGTTTTCCAGTTTCCTGAATTACATCAAGTCTTCCCATGAATGTCTAGTCAGGGTTTTCTCTGTATTCATCATGGAGTTGGCAATTACAGTGGACACATAAGAAATAAGCAAACTAAAGGAATGTATACACATAATTTTGTTGTAATTACTTACAAATATATCTTTCTCACTAGATCATCATCTCTATAGGGTAAGGACCATTTCTGTTTTGTTTAGACAAGTTGAAGAGTAAGCAAATGCATGTGTGTTTTAAATGAATGAACCCTGAAGGAGTAAACAAATAACATTATTTTATTTTCATTTAATTCATGTACGTATAGACAATTTTCAGATACTATAGCTAAAAAAATTGATTCTTTTCTATATACATACTATATTTTTTTCATTTAACTATGTCTTGAACACATTTCTGTGTGACTAAATATTTTTTAAAGGAACATTTGTATTATTAAAAATATTTTTGTTTAAATCATTTTTTATTTTTATTCTATTAAAGTTGTCCCAATAAGGCCAGGGAAGGGATGAGACAAAGAACATGTATGAATGACCTACAGCCATGGACAACAGTGTGGGAATTGACTGTGGGAGACTGGGGGAGATGGGCAGAGGATGGCTGATATTCTAATGGTTCTGTAATATTCCATTACAAGAATGTCCTAGGATAATTATTTAACCATCCCCTATTGCAATCCTTATTTTTACTGTTTTCCTGACTCAGAACTACACATTCATTTGGATTGTTTCCAGTCATTTACTGTTATGAATTATGACCTCATGAACATTTTTATGCATAATTCCTTATATCTTTGATTACATTTGCTTAGAAAAATTGAATCACTGAACAGAGGTTATTATCTTTTTTAAGGCTTATGTGTAGAGTGTCCAACTGAATTCCAGTAAGGTGAGTTACCCTTCATCCAAAGACAATTTAAGCAATTTCATTAGGTTTTGAAACTAGAAATGTATGTGACCTAATCAAAAGAAGATTGGTGGGACCAAGGGCACTAAAGTCAGAAGTGGCTACAGTTGAGGAAAGAAGCGGTGCATGTGTTGTTACACAGTGGAGTGAAACATTCTTTGATGTGTTTTCTTTTACTGTAGTTTTGCATTTTCTAGATTTTCATCTTAATAGAGCCATATAGTATGTATTCTGGCTTTATTCACTTAGCCTATTGTTTTTGAAATCCTACCATATTACAGTTGGTTCTTTTTATGCTGAGTAGCATTGCTTTTTATGGCTATAGTGCAGTTTGTTTTTGTGCAGACACATATTTTTAACTCCTTTGGGTAAATACCAAAGAGCATGATTGCTTGGTCATAAGGTAAGAATATACTTAATTTTGTAGAAGCAAACAAAATGTTTTCCAAAGTGTCTATACCATTTTGCATTCCTACCAACAATGAATAAGAGTTCTTGTTTGTTTTACATCCTCCTCACCATTTGGTGTTGTCAGTCTTCTGGATTCTAAGCAGGTATCTCATTTTTAATTTTAATGAAGTCAGCTTATCAATCCTTTCATGGATTGTGCCTTTCTTATTATTTTTAAAGTTATTAACTTCTAGAAGTTTAAGTTTTGTGTTTCATATTCAAATCTGTTATCCACTTTGATTTAATTTTTGTGAAGGGTGTAGGATCTGTGTCTAGATTAATTTTTTTTAAATATTTTTATTTATTATTTCCAGAGAGAGAGGAAGGGAGAAAGGCAGAGAGGGAGAGAAACAGAGAAACATAAATGTATGGTTGTCTTTTACCTGCCTCCAGCTGGGGACCTGGCTTGCAGCCTGGTTATGTGCTCTTACTGGGAATTGAACCAGCAACCTTTGTGTTCACAGGCCAGCACCTTATCCACTGCACCACCAGCAGGGCTAGATTAATTTTTTTTTCATATTATATCCAGTTGTTCCAATACCATTTGTTGAAGAGAATATCTTTGCTCCATTGTATTACCTTTGTTTCTTTGTCATGGATCAGTTGACTATATTTATGTGGGTCTATTTCTGGACTTTCTTTTCTGTTCCATTGATATATTTGCCTCTTTTTGATCATTACCATACTGTCTTAAGTAGCATGACTTTGTAGTAATTCTTGAAGTTATGTAGTGTCAATCCTGCAACTTCGTTGGATAGTCTCTCAAGATTGTGTTAATTATTTTGGGCCTTTTGACTCTCCGTATAAATGTATAATCAGTATCAATATCCACAAAATAACTTGCTGGAATTTTGAGTTGAATAGCATTAAATCTATAGATCAGTTTAGGAAGAATTGACATCTTGACAATTTTGAGTCTTTCTATCCGTGAATGTGATCTCCATTTATTTATTTCCTTTTGATTTCTTTAATCAGAATTTTGTATTTTTCCCAAGAAATCATACATATTTTGTTGTATTTATATTTGAGTATCTCATTTTGGGGGATGCTAACATAAATAATATTGAGTTTTCAATTTCAAATTCTGATGTTCATTGCTGGTTTATAAGAAAAGCAACTGGCCCTGGTTGGTGGTACAGTGGATAAGGTGCTGGCCTGCGAACCCAAGTCGCTGGTTCGATTCCCCAGCCAGAGCACATAACCAGGTCTCCAGCCAGGTCTGTAGCTGGAGGCAGGTGAAAGGCCACCATACATTGATATTTCTCTCTCCCCTCTGCCTCTCTCCCTTTCCCTCTCTCTAAAAAATAATAAACAAAATCTTTAAAAAAAAGAAAAAAGCAATTAACTTTTGCATATGAACCTTGTATTCTGCAACCTTGCTATAATCAATTCATAGTTCCCAGAGTTTTTTTGATTCTTTTTTATTTTCTACATATACAAATATGTCATCTGCAAGCAAAGATGGTTTTAGTTTTTCCTTTTCATGTATATAGCTTTTATTTCCTTTTCTTACCTGATTGCATTAGCAACAACCTCCAGTATGTTGTTGATAAGCAATGATATGAGAGTCATCTTTGCCTTGTTCTTTATACAATGAGAAAGGTTCAAGTATTTTCACGATTAAGTATAGGGCTTTTGTAGATATTCTGTAACAATAGAGGAAGTTGCCCTCTATTCCTAGGCTACTGAGATTATTATGATTAGGTGCTCTGTTCCTTCTTCTTTTTTTTTTTTTTTTTTTGTTGTTGTTGTATTACATCCAATCCCATTTCCCTTCCCCTCTCTCCCCTTCCCTACCCACCCACTCCCCCATGTTCCTTCTTTTTATTTAAGGTCCACCAAGTCTTATTTATATAAAGATAACCCTGGATATACTAATAACTTGGCCATAGAAAGCCCTTATGGCATTTCTATGATTTTTAAAAGATCTTTGAGAAGAATCATTTTCTGAATTATGATATTCCCCAGTGTTGAATCAAATCCCTCAAATGAATGAGACCTCATACCTCAAAATTCAGGAAGACCTTTGAATGTAGAAGAATACAAAGATAGAAAATGTCTTTGTATAGTATATTTGGGCCCTTCTGGGTTTTCTCATCACATCATATTGAAACATTTGAGTGTCAGACAAATAATACCACTTTACACAAACTCAGCCACTACTTTCCCTTATTGTGATTCTGACTAAATTCTTAATCATTATGAATAAATATAGAACAGAATTATTTTGACCAAAATTTAAATAGCATAGGTAGTACCATTTATTGAGCCTTCAATGTGTTTTTTAGGTTAGATTTATAAACATGTCATAATTATTCACATGTTTTTTAAAAAATGCATAGAAAGCTGAGCTTTTTAAAATTGGAATAATTTGCATTATAAAGTATTTGCAATCTAAAAGTCTGTATAATTCATAGAAGAGCTGTAGGTTATATAATACTTTAATAAAAGGTAAATCTCATAAAAATCTCTTAAAATATAAATTTAGTTTGAAATGCCTTGTGGGGTTTGGTTTTAAGGAAAGCCTCAGCAACTTTTTAAAAATAAATTTGAGAATTGATTAGCAAGATGCCTAACAAGCTCTGTTTTACTTGCTTTGGAAAATATGATTTTTTTCATATTTTGATTAATTTATTTGCTTAACATAAGCTAAGCGGAATTTAGATGTTGTCACACCCATCTTAACATTATTAAAATGCATGCATTGTACATTCTTTAATAATGTATATGCATGTACTTTTGTAGGGCATGTTAATATCCGATTTTTTATTATTGACAAGTTCAGAGCACAGTTTCCACCAAAGACTACGTTTCTCTAGCTGACCCTGAAACAATGAAGATGTCTTGCAGGAGCAGAGTTGGGCAGTAGGCACCATCTTGGAGCACAAAGCCCAGAGCAGACCCCTGAGGCGCAGAGCTCTCTGGCTAGAAAAGTCTGTGTGGCCCCCCGAGCTGTTCCATTGTGTACTCTTTTCACAGAAAGCTGCACTGCAGCACTATTGAGCTGTCCAATGGCTGTGTGTTTTCACAGCCGTGCTGTATCACTGCAGAGTCTGGTTTTCTTCTTCACCACACTCTGGTGGTGGATTCTTGGTGGCTTCGGTTGGTTCCAACAGCCATCAGCAGACACCATGTTTAGGGAATTATCAGCTCAGGCAAAATCAGTCCTTGTCAGAAAAGTAATTAGAAAAGACAAAAATGTTTGATATTTTAAAAGGGAAAAGAAGGCAGCCCAAGAATGCAGCATGGTAATTAAAAAAATGAACTCATTTTCCAAGAAGATTTAATTAAGGACTGTAAGTGCGGCCAAATTTAAAATATTTCATAAAACTTTTTGTATTAGAGGCAGGAAAGGGAGTGAGAGGAGGACCACAAAGACAAAAAGGGCATTTAAAAGGAAACATTAAATGACAGAAAGTAAAATATATTTATAATGATAATAAATGCAGTTAAATTTTAAAATTCAAACATATACAGAACAGAATAGTATAATGAACTTCTACATATCAATCACCTACCTTCATCAATGATTAATATTTTGCCAATCTGGTTTCATTTATCCTCCCCCTTTTGTTTTCTGGATTATTATAAAGCAAACCCCTGACAATAAGATTAATAGTTATTAATTAATATCATTCACCACAGAAATAATATTAAACATTTCTCAATTGTGAGATTAGCAGCATTTCTCATGTAATAGGTTAAAGCTTTATACAAACTGATGAGTGAAACATGTTCAGGGGTAAAATAGAGCTAGGGCAAAGAGTTCATATTTATGTTGGCTTCTTGGTAAACAACAGGAGAAGTAACATTCAAGCCTTAAGAATCCTTCTTCTGCAATTTCTGTGAAAACAGCCCAGTGATACTTGGGTGTGTCACATGCACTTGTGTTCCTGTGGGGAATGATGATGGGAAGGTCCATAAGAGAGACTGAGCACCACCCTCTCCAACGTTGCTTCCAAATGGGTTTCCCTGGGAAAGCAACTTTCAACTCTGAGTAGGATAGAAGAGGCTTCCAGGGAGTGCTGTTGAGATCAACATCCATGGAAGGAAAGTGAAAGAAGGAAGCAAGAGGGAGGAGTTGAGCTGGTAAGAAATCTCGACAGACGTCTCAGCCAACCCTAGGGCAAATTCTGATCAGAGATGATGGACTTCTGACCAGTCCCTGGGGGCAGGTCAATCTGGAAGGGTGGACATTGGGTGACCCCCAGAGGGGCTGACAACAGTAGCCTTTCATCGGGTCCATTCCCGACAACTTGGAGCAGAAATCCTTCATCTCTGAAGTGGAACCTAGGCAGCATATCCAAGCATCCAGTCCATTTATTGTTTTTTAGCAAGAAAATCTGTTCTTGTTATGTTCAGGTTTTTCCTAAGTTGAAAACTTATTAAATGTTTTTATGTACCAGGCATTTTATATACACAAGCTTTAATCTTCACATCAACTCCATAAGATAGCTTTATTATTTTCAAGATGAAGAATCTGAGAGGGTAGGTAGCTTGTCCAAGGTTCCATAGCAGGTATACATGGAGGAACTGAGATTTTAATCAAATTCTGCCTGACTCCTCAGCCCTGCCGCCAGCACAGCCCTCTACACCACAGTTCAATGCACTGGGAGTCAGAGCCCTCCGACCACGCACCCATTATTCCTTTATTCTTTTGCTTTTGCCTACCAGTTAGGTTAGCAGTGTATGTTTTGAATATTTAAAGCCATGTTTATTAAAGGCTTTCCAGACCTATTTGCAATGCATGTGAGATGACAGGTTGGAACATGATTTCTCTACTTTAGAGCTTTATTGAAACTGTGAGGTTAAAAACAAAAAAACAAAAAAACTAACCAAAGGCACGTTAATGTCTTTGCGATGAGTTTTTCTTTTAGATTTACTGTGCTTTGGAGAAGAGACACTAGATGATCAGTATGAATCATTGTAATGATTATTTATTCCTAACCTTTTTAGCTACTGAATGGGAATGGGAGAAGCTGAGTTCTATTCATAACTCCTCCAGTGTTCCTCCCTGAGTGATTAGAGAAAGCTGCTTAATCACTGTGTGCTTTAGCTTCCTTACTTGAAAATTGCTGTAATGACATCCACCTTTCTCTTACTTTAAAAGACAATCGTAAGAATAGAGTAGATGCTTTGTGACTACTTTAAAACAACTCCTTAAGAACATGATGGTTTTCCACACTTTTTGTAAGCGAATCAAATTGGTTAATTACAGTTCCTCTATTAATTTTCTTAGCAAATATTAAAAATCTATAGAAATATGTTGTAAATAAACTTAAACTCCTTAATATATTACTGGGTATTTTTGTCAGCAGCCAAATGAACTGATTGAATTTGAGTATTAGAAATACATTTGACAGGTGTGGTAAGCAGAATAATAGCCCTCAAAAGATGCCCACATCTTAATTTCCCAAACTTGTGAAATACTACCCTACCTGAACAAAGGGACGTTGTAGATGTGCATAAGCTAAGGATTTTGAGATGGGAATATTATCCTGAGTAATGTAGATGAGCCTGATGTAATCGCAAATGTTTTTATAAAATGCAGCTGGAAATATCAGAATAAGAGGGAGAGTTTAAGATGGTATGCTGCTGGCTTTGAAGGTAGAGGAAGGGACCATGAGCCAAAGATTGCAACTTACCTTTAGAAGCTTGGAAAGGCAAGAAAATAAAATTTCCCAGAGCCTCAGAAAGAATGGAGTCCCAATGACACAATTTTAGTCCAGTCAGAGTTCTGACTCAGAACTATAAAATAATCAATTTGTGTTTTTAAAGCCAATACATTGTGGTCATTTGTTATGGCAGCAGTAGTCATTTCATTTAACCACTGGATTTTGGTTCAGATGAAATAATAAACTGACCTGTTGTCAAGTCTAAGAACCACACCTGCAAGGTGGCAGAGGTGTACCTTAGGACGCCTCTGGCCATCTCCAGATGAAGTGCCGCTCGGCTGATAAGCTCTTCCCTGGGTTTGTCTGATTACCACTTCTTGGCTGCCAGTCCAGGTGTGGGGTATGAGCAGTTACGCTCCTCAAAGAGTTTCTTTGGAAAGCCTTTCTATTGAGATTTCTGTTCCATAGACTTGCGGATGACTACCGCTCAGTGTCATTGTCTGAGTCCTGATGAAGACTTCACTCCTTCCTTTGACTATCCCTTCAGCTTCATGTTGAGAATCCTTTAGGGACTATTTGTCCTCATTCTTTGGGTCAGTTCTACTACCAGCATCATCTGCTACTAACCAAGGCTGTTTAGCGCCACTGGAGAGAATCATAAAATCAAATGGGTGTATTTTAGAAAAACTTAAAAATCTTCAACTAGGTGTGGGCTTGTGTGTGTATGTGTATCATGATGGGGGATTGGAGAGATAGTGATTTTTTTCTAACTCAAAGGGATATATACATTTAAAAGGATTTTCAGAAATAGTTAAAGATATTAATCAGTTAATTTTGCCTTAATCAAAGGATGTTACTAGCTGAGCTTGACCTAATCGAGTGAGCCTTTTAAAGAGAAATTGTCTCCTTTTGAACTAGAAGAAAGAAATGAGTCAGATTGTAAAGTACCTGTGACTAGGAGAAGGCAGTTTATAGAGATTGAGAACCTCAGTCCTACAGCCACAAGGTACTAAATTCTTCCAATGGTCTGAATGAGCTTGGAAGAGAACCCTATGCTCCAGATGAGAATCACAGAACTGTAGCCCACACTTGGAATGGAACAGAGGACTGATCTAAATCATGCCCAAGTTCCTGAGTCACAAATACTGGAAGAAAATAAGCTGCTAAGTTAATGATAATTTGTTATGTAGTAATAGAAAAGTAATATAAAGATAAGGGGAAATAGAAAGGAAAGAAAGAAGGGAGGGAGGGAGGAAAAGGAAATACATTATGTTAACATAACTTGATTTAGCAAATTCCATTGGTTTTCAAGGATACCTATTTATTTACTAAGACCTCAAAATCCATCTGCTTAACTCAAAGAATTTTGGCAGAGACTGATCTCAAACTTCCTACTCTTTTTGTCTCAATTTCTATTTTAAAAATTGGAGTAAAGATTTCCCCATATCTAGTCTCCTCTCATCCATAATATTTGCTGTAATTTTTAAAGAATTACAGAAAATATTCACAACCATCAACATATGTAAGTTCTTTTAATGCCCTGAGGTATAGTATACATAAACTAGAGTCTTGGACTTCATTCATGTGGGTTGATGCTCTCAAATTATTGTATGACCATCTTGAGTTTCAGTTTCTTCTTTACAGTAAATGATATTCTATTTCCAGTTTGAGGGTCATTCTCATTGGAACACGTAGAAGCAAAATTGAATATGGTTGATTCTGACTGCAGGCAGTAAGAAATACTAGGTAAATATATGCTAACATATTTTTTATTTGAAAGGGTTTTTTTGAGATATAATGTACTGTCACAAATTCACTCATTTAAATATACAACTCATTGGTTTTTCTGGAAACGCATAGCTGTGTAATCATCACATCCCATAGTAGGACAGCAGTTCCGTCACTGCACCTGATCCCTCAGTCTTTACCCTCTTTGCTGCATTTGACAAAGCTGGTCCCTCCTTCTGACATGCTTTCATCACCTACATTCTAGTTCAGTAAATTCTACTCTTTTTATGGTAGTTTTGTATTTATTTTGTGTATTTTTCTGAATTCAGTGGCCTTTTCTTCTCTGACTCCATTGCTGATTTCTGTTTTTCTCTCAAGCTTGTCATCATTAGTTTTGACCCAGGATTATAGTACTTGCACCACTTTTGAACTCAGCACCTCATCAAATTAAAACACAATTGTTTTGTTCAAATAGTATGGTTAGTATAAGCCTTTCCTGTTTTTATAGCTATAGATATAGCCAGGATAACAATGGTATTTGTCACTCTTATTATTTTTCATCAGTTATATAAGTAATATAGAGGTTTTAAATGCTAGAGAAAAATAGTTTAGAAGGCAGAATTTAACATTAAACTATGTTTTCAGAATGTTTTATAAAATAACCTTAAATTATTTCCATCTTATAATAGTCAAGTACAGTATTTGTTAACACAATGATTGTTGCATTGAATAAATTGCAGAAAATTTATAGGTAGCTTTTCTCGAAGAAGTCGTATTTATGTAATGATATGTTTTTATTTGGAAGATTTTTCTAAATAAAAATTTCCTCCTAATATGGCTAATGAATCTGGATTTTTATATATTTTAATGTTGTATATTATATCACTCGGTTTGGATATGGGCATCTTATGACCTATTGTGTGAACTAAAAACTCGGTACTATGAGATGAAAAGGAGAAAAGCTAGTCAGTTGGTACTAGCAGGCATTTTAAGCAAGGATTGAAGGATTGGCAGAGTTCTGAGTAATATCTGGTAAAAAAAAAGGTATGGGTAAATTGTTACCTATTAATCATCCTTAAATTCTACCCCCAGGTCCTCTTTTCTGCTGTTCATCTCTTCATCACATGTTCCCTTGTCAGTTCTCTATTATTATCATTGCAGTTGGAATTATTTATTTAGTGTTTATAATTCTGACTAGACAATATTGTTCCCTACAATGATGCACCTGGCCTACAGTGGGAATCTAATAATATTTGAGGAATGAGTATTTTTCCAACTTCTAATAATCAGATGTCTGTATTCCTAGAATGTATGGGAGCTGATCATTGTTGAATGGCCAAAGGAGTGAAGGTGTTTAGCAAGAATGAAGGCAAAGAGAACCATCTTTCCTAGAGTCCTCTTCTGTGTGACTTTTTCTTTTCACATGCCTGCTTTCCTTCTCTTGTTCTGGCTCCAAAATTTCACTTTTTGGAGAATATTGATGAGGAAATTGCTTTACTAATGTTGACCCTCCAAGAATATTTATATTTTTAAAGAAATTGCTTCCAGAAAGATGGTGCATATCACTAATGATAGAATTCCATACACTTATCAAACACGGAAAAGGTGTTGTTTGGAATGGAGGGAAGATTCCTGTGTTCTCTGAAAAGCACAGTCATAGTTTTGCCTCTCCCTCTCTTTCCTCATTATTTCCACAGGTATTCTTTGAGCATCTAATGCGCTAAATTACTGGGGGTTAGAAAGCAAAATGCTGTGAGGGAAAAGGGTAAGGGTGGAGTCCTTCCAAGACAGGGCAGAGGAATTTGGTTTAGCGTTCCATGCTGAGGAGATACTGCCCATTTCAACTAAAGGGTGATGGCAGAATTTTCAGGTTATTTAGCCAAAGTCAGTGGGACAAATTCTGATGAAATGCTTTTGTACATTTGGTGCTTAACCTTTAAAAGACAAAACAGAAATTAGGGAAAGACAGACCAATTGTTATAGCTAAACAACAGAATATTCAGTCCATACAATCAGTCTGCTGCTTTTATTTGATTATTTAGGGCAAATTTTATTGCTGTTGCAGATTCACAGTTCATATCATTTAACTATGACTTCTGTTTTAGCTCTTTGCAGCATAGGAAGACATCAGACGTCAGGCAAGGGCATATGATTATAAACTGAAAATAAAACCAAACTCTCCTACAAACATTTTTTCAATCTGCAGTTCCTTATTTATTTTGCATGACGGTATCTACAAAAATAAATATAAAATAACCTTCTGCCTTCTTTTTTAAGGCCTGCTTCTGGAATGTGATTCTGAGAGATACAAATGTAAGGGTAAAGAGGAAGAAAGTACTTAATATTTTAGAATATGACCGATGTATTTCTAATAGATTTTTTATGCACATAGGATTTGAGGGTTATTCATTCACTCAATACTTACACTTCAGTGTTAAGTTAAATTGAACTAGGGATACACTTTTAGAGCCTCCCAGTACCCCATGTGGAGTTTCTGAACAAATTAGGAAAGGGCACTCCACTTTGCACAGGTTCACCCTCAGCCGAATTATTGCTGGGCTGTTGAGTTAGGGCCAGACTTCCAGCCCTTCATTGCCTTTTAGGCCTGATGCCTCACATCATACATAGGTCCTCTGGGTGTTTTAAGTTTCCATGTTCTTCCTTTTCTTTCTTTTATGAACTGGTTGTTGGGTCAGCGCTCCTGGACAGAAACATAAGTTTCATAAGATAAGACCTTGCATTGTACGTAAGAGGAAAAGAAAAGAAAAAATGGTATGAATAATTGGGCAGCACCAGACATTTCTCATGGGTTATCTCATATAATCCTCACGTGAGTCCTTTGATGGAAATGTGGCTCTATTAACACAAAGTTAATGCTTAAGAAAATGATGTTTCCTGCTTAGGTGGTTTGCTTAAAGTAAAAAGGCTAGAAAGCACATGGCCCCATGCAGAGGTAAGCATGCCAGCCTGAGGTTTAGTTTTGCCACCAAGTGGCTAACAACCTTCAACATACCCCCTTTGCCGGCAGGTAGTACAATTACCTAAAAGACCACCCAAAGCCATCCTACCTCAACCAGCGCCCACCTAGGAGCATGGTTATTTGAATAATTCAAGAGAACATTCTCTGTGTTTTGTTTTTCTCTCTCAGTTGTTTATATCTTGAGGGGAAACTTTTAAGAAATTAAATATAGGAACAATTCTGGCCTTCCTCTTGTCCTTTCTGAAATAGAGAAATCAATAAGTGTCGGTTGAATGTTGACTACTTTTGCTATATTCCATCACAACACAAGCGTGTGATATAACACTTTTACTGGGACAGACGAAAAGCAAGTCCAGTTGCTTTTTCAGCTAGAGGAATGAGGCTAGCCCACAGGGGCCTGGTGGGACCCATTTTTGTCCTTTCAAGAGGAAAGGATCAAATAATGAAAGTGTCCTGTGCATTAACAGTGTCTTATGAGTCCGTCAATAACTCGATGAACTATAGTAACCTTCTGTCTCACTTCCAGTAAGTGATAAATGGAACTACTTAACCAAAGAGACAGGTGATTTAGCTAAGGCTCAAAAAAAAGAACAAGAATAAACAAATAATTAGATAGCGGTTTGCAGAGGAAGGGTTAACAAAGCCGGCTTTTTCAGCCCGAGGAAGAAAACAGAGGGCTTTTTGAAGAGTATTTTTGAAAACCAGAAATGATGTTGCTGCAGTAAGAGGTGAGCGGCATGGGTCGGTAGTGCACCGCAACGGAGCTTTGCACAAATACAGATGCTGAAGTTCCGTCTCACCCTGAGCGCCTGAATTAGCATTTCAGTGGGGGCAGAGGGTGGGTGGGGCTCAGACACTGTGCTTTTTAAAAGCTTCAGTGGTGTTCCAGACTCACAGCTAGGGTTGGGAACAATTGCTCTTGTCACTTAGCCTCCCATCACGGCTGACTAAGTGTGTGGGTGTTTTTGACTCCCATTCCAGCGTCTCTTCTCAGGAGATGAATGCAGCGCGCAGGCCGCGGTAATGAAGCTTGCCTGAAAGGGAGCTCGCTCGGCCTGTGTTCCAGGAGTGCTGTTAGATCTTTGACACGGGAGATTTTATTTCATGCTCAAAACAACCTTTGTGAAAGAGGTGATCGTCTCCATTTTATACAAGAAGAAAAGAAGCTCACAGGACGTCACCTATAATAAACCACAGGAACCCGGATTGGGATACAGGATGGTTGGCCTTTAAAACCTGCTCCAGGAAATGAAACGGGTGTGAAACAAGCCTAAGGGAGGTTGGAATAAAAAAAAGTTTGCCCGATTGTGTGTACCTGATCTCTGAATTGAGGAGGGAGAATTGAAATAATTGATAACTGACGTAATTTACTGATTTCCATATTTATCCATGGCAGCAAACTATATATATACTCACATGTTTTCTACATTTATTCTGGTATTGCCATACAGTGGTTGGCACAATCCAAATACAAAGTAGCTTAAGGGAACAAATTGCTTCTTTTTCTTTTTTTTTCTTACTGCTTTAAATTTCACAGTCATTATTTAACACACACACGTAACATCTTTAATTTCTACTACCAAATCGTGATCCCTAGTGAAAGTCTGATTTTCTCTTTTATGTCATCTGATCTTGGTCTTGTTAATGCTATCAGCACCTCCTGTGCTTATTAGACTGATAATTTAATTGTATTGTTGTTCATTACCTTGGGTGTCCCATGTTGCTGTTTTCGGTTTTCCAACCTGAAGATTAGCCTATGCCTTTAGATTGTCAAGAAAAGGTGAATTCATGCCCTAAGATATATTTGACCTGATTTCCATGTCTGATATAATCCCCACCCAAGGATCTTTTTTAGTATTCACTTTAAAGAGATAGGAAGGTTGCCCTGGCTGGTGGCACAGTGGATAAAGCGCCGGCATGAGAACCCAAAGGTCACTGGTTTGATTCCTCAGCCAGGGCACATAATCAGGTTGCAAGCCAGGTCTCCAGCCAGGTCCATAGCTGGAGGCAGGTGAAAGGCAACCAACCATACATTGATGCTTCTCTCCCTTTCTTCCTTCATCCCTGCCCTTCTCTGAATAATTGAGAGAGAGAGAGAGAGAGAGAGAGAGAGAGAGAGAGAGAGAGAGATAGGAAGGATGTGGGAGGAGAAAAAGAGGGAGAGAAACATTGATTGACTGCTTCCCATCACAGATTGAACCTGCAACCTGGGTATGTGCCCTGACACAGGATTGAACCCTATAGCCTTTTGGTGTAGAGGACGATGCACCAACTCACTGAGCCATCATGTCAGGCCTAGCCATTTTTTGATTACTCACATGTGCACATATCTATCGAAATATACTGAGGAATGATCACTTTAAACAATGCTTTTGATTAATTGTGTCTTTTGAAATCTTCTTGGGATGGAAGTCTATACATTATAACTGCTCTTGAATATACACAGTTTAGTGATCAATTTATCCTGTCCATGTGTTGCTTTTTCTTAAGGGGTATACTGGCATTGTTGCTTTTTATGTTCTTGTCTGTCAGAGAATTATTGAAGAGTGTGCTGTTTAGGTGAAGAAATCTGGCAATAAGTTTGGATCTTGTGACCAGTGAGAGCATTTAATTTTATGGCTATTACAGTGGAGATTTATAGCCTACTCCCATGTTCTTTTAGTTTTTGATAGTTTTACCATTTTAATTTTTAATATTCAGCCTTCAGGAACATAATTCAGATTTTGGAAGGAATCCATCTCTAATAGCTGGGGCCTGCCTAAGGAGTGATTTCACACAGATTCGTAACTGGATTTTTAAGTATCTTTTATTTTGTAAGCCAAAGCTAAGGTAAATAATCACTGCTCA
>PVIW01002197.1:203584-234234 GCA_004026585.1 Noctilio leporinus
CTTCCTTCCTTCCTTCCTTCCTTCCTTCCTTCCTTCCTTCCTTCCTTCCTTCCTTCCTTCCTTTCTTTCTTTCTTTCTTTCTTTCTTTCTTTCTTTTGACACTCAAAGCAACTCAGGGACTCCAGGTATTGTGAGAGATAAGTTCATTCTTTCACAGAACTGGGTGGGAGTTCTAAAACTAGTCTCTTAATGAATTACATGATTTTCTGGTATGAATACAGTATTATTCTTGAGAGCTAAGTTTTAATAGTTCCTTATGTCATGGTTGGGGCAAGAAAAGCACATTTTGCTCATCTCAGCTATATATAATACATTAGATTCCTTTAATAACCTAGTTATTCTAACTTACTCTCTATTTCTATTAGTTTTTTTGATTTCATATATGTGTGTGTGTGTGTGTGCGTGTATGTGTATGTGTGTGTATGAGATCATATAGTATTTGTTTTCCTCTAACTGAACAAGTGAAATATTCACTTAGCATAATGTCTCAAGGTTTATCCATGTTGTTGGAAATGGCAGGATTTCCTTCTTTTTATATGGCAGTGGTAACATATAGTTGTGAGTATGCAATATGCAAAACTGAATTTATTCTTTTATTATTTATTAATCATTGTACTCTTTTCCATACTAACAACTGTGAACCTAGTTATGTCCCACCCTTTGCGTGGTATGTGTATGTGTGTATGTAATCTATATAAATACACATATTTATTTAAATTAATTTATATTAATTAAACAAGGAGACTGTTAGGCCGAGGTGATGCTAATGTCCTGGCAGCCTACATAAGAAAACCAAAATCTAAGCCTGTGACTACCTCGGTTACGAAACTGAAAACCAAGGACAATGATTAGCAAAAGCCAACGAGGCTTATTGTTATAGCCAATTAATAATTCCATTATCCCTGGAAGTCTTTCTTTTAGTACTTTAGTATTTCTTTTAGGATAAGTCTACTAGCAATAAATTCCCTCAATTTTCATTTATTTGGGGATGGCTTAATTTATTCTTTGTTTCTGAAGGATAGTTTTAATGAAAACAGAATTCTTTTTTTTTAAAGATTTTATTTATTTATTTTTTAGAGAGAGGGGAAGGGAGGGAGGCAGAGAGGGAGAGAGACATCAATGTAAGGTTGCCTTTCACCTGCCTCCAGCTATAGACCTGGCTGGAGACCTGGCTTGCAACCTGGTTATGTGCCCTGGCTGGGAATCAAACCAGTGATTTTTGGGTTCTCAAGCTGGCACCTTATCCACTGTGCCAATGGCCAGGGCTTTGAAAATAGAATTGTTGGTTGACATTTTTTTTTCTTTTAGAATTTTGAACACTTCAACTCATTGGCTTCTAGACTCCATGATGTCTGGAAAGTTAGCTATTAATCATTTTTCTCTTGCTGCTGTCATGACTCTCTCTTTAGCTTTGTTATTTAACAATTTCACTATGTATCCATGTGTGGATTTTAAAAAATTTATTTTACATGGAGTTTGTTGAGGTGTTTTCTTGGTGCATAAATTAATGCTTTTTCATCATATTTAAGAAGTGTATGGTCCTTATTTCCTCAGATATTACTTTTCCCTTTACCTCTCCCCTCCCTTCTAAAACTCCTAGAATATATATGTTGTTATACTTGTTGGTGCTGAACAATTTTCTTTTTTTTTCTTTTTTACTGTAATTAGAGAGAATAGCATTGTAGAAAGGGAACAGTTTATTTATTTATTTATTTATTTATTTTCATTCTTTATAGAAAGAGGGGAAGGGAGAGAGGCAGAGAAGGAGAGAGACATCAATGTATGGTTGCCTTTCACCTGCCTCCAGCTACAGACCTGGCTGGAGACCTGGCTTGCTTCCTGGTTATGTGCCCTGGCTGGGGAATCGAACCTGCGACCTTTGGGTTCGCAGGCCGGCGCCTTACCCACTGTGCTACCAGCCAGGGCTACTGAACAATTTTCTAATGCTCCATTATTTGTATTTATTTTCTCTCTTTTTCTGTTTATTAGACTAGAAAATTTCAATGGACTTGTCTTTAAGTTTGCAGATTCATTTCTTCTTCTTCTTTTTTTTTTTTTTTTGCCATTTTAAGTCTACTTTTGAGTTCCCCTAGCAAATGTTTCATATAATTTATAACTCAGAATTTTTACTTTGTTTCACTTTATAATTTATATCTCTATTGATATTGGTATTCTCTATTTTCCTTTAACACATATTCTCCTAATTTTTACACATAGTTCATTTAGTTCTTTGAACATATTTATAATATATGACTTAAAATCTTTCTCTAATACTTGAAAATCTTTATATCTTGAGGCATAGCCTCTATTGACTTTTTCTATTTTTTCTTTACTTTTTTCTGAATATGAACTATAGTTTCATACTTCTTTATGTGTCTTGTAATTTTTGTTGAAAATTGGACTTTTGAAATAATATAAAATGGCACCTCTGGAAATCAGAATCTTCTCTTCCCATGATTTGTTTTTTTGTTGTTGTTGTTGTTGGTGGTGGTTTTGCTCTTTGTTTGGTTAGTGACTATTCTGGATTATTCATTTTGTCAAATCTGAATTTGTTTTTGTGGCCACTCAAATATTTGCTTGGTTACCTTAGTGATTGCCTTATGATTTGACAGAGATTTCCTTAAATATCTTGAAACAGTAAGTCCCTTGATGCCAGGGACTCTGTGCGTTGAGGCTTGTATTCAAATTCTGACAGTTTACCTATTTTTTTTAGCTTCTGTTTTCTCCTTTTTTTAAAAAAAATTTATTGTTGTTGTATTACATCCATCCCATTTTTGCTCCCCTCTGTCCCCCTCCCCACCCACCCATTCACCCCAAAGTCATTCCCACTGTTTTCTCCTTTTACAGAGCTTCAAATACAACCAGATGTGAGAGATTAGAATCTTCTCAGATCTTTCCTGAGCATGCACATGTTTTGCAGTCTTTTTGGCCCATAGAAGTATGTAGAAACTTTTCAGAGACCCATATGGATATATCGTTTTGAAGATTTTTTTCTAAGCTCTTTAAATAACCTTTAAAAACATTTTTTATTTATTGATTTTAGAGAGAGAGAGAATAAGGAGGAGAGATAGAGAGAGGAAGTGAGAATCATCAGTTTGTTGTTCCATTTATTCATGCATTCATTGGTTGATATATATTTTTCTCTTTAACATCTTTATTTTAATTGCCTAAGAATGGAATGCTGCTTATGGTTGAAATAGAGCATTTGTTTCTTAGGCAGAATAATGTACCTCTAAGATGTCAATGTCTTAATTCCTGGAATTTGTGAACATGTGTGTGTGACTGGGGATTGAACATGCAGTCTTTGTCTATCAGGATGATGCTTTAACCATTTTAGCTACCTAGCCTGGGTGGACAGCCTTTTGTTTGCTGCTGTGATTGCCACTGACTTTGGTTGCTGTGATGTTAAATAGCTGGAACATTAAGCAATTTCTCCTTATTCATTTTAACCAACATCTAGAGGATAAGGCCTTTCCCACTGAATAAGCTCTGTGTGGGGTCAAATAAAAACGAGCCCTGTAAATGGGCCTTTTCCAGGGGGCTGCTGAACATGTTAATTCATGAGAATTCTCTGTGGGTGCAAAGATGTTTGCAATGCCCCAAACCCACTCACAACCACCCCCCACAAGTGGCTTCTGGGATGCTGCTCTTAGGATTTACTCTTGTGAGGCTCCTGGTTTTTTCTCTGTGGAACTGGAGAGTGGGAAAGGGAATGGGGCAAGTGAAAATGCCACAGTGTTTACTGAGTAGAACAAAAATCAGTAGATTCTACTAATTTTCTGGAAAAAAGTCTATGAAGATTGTTGCAGACCTGTGGTTAACTTTTAGAGTTCTGCAAAAGTTGACTTTGACAATTTTTTTTGTGTGACCATTCTTGCTGCTTTTATGAAGCAAGGGATTTTTGGAGATACTTACAGTTTCCAGAAGTGCTTCTTCACAATCCTTCGGAGAGTAAACCATGTTCAAATTCAGTGTTAAGTTGAACCAATCAACAGATGAACTCAGACAAGCAGATTGCTGACATAGAGTTGACTGAAAAGTAACAAAGTAGGTTTGAATAAAAAGTATTTTAGAAGACACTTGAGTTCTTGGACCATGAATAATGTGAGGATAATGATGTTTGAAGATTATTCTAATGGGGTGATAGGATGAAATGAAGCTGAACAATAAAGGAGATAGAGGCAGCGGCAATAACCTACATGTGTGTTGCAGAGGCCTGGCTAGTTTAGTGTGGCAGCTGGGGGACAGAAATGTAAGGGTGAATCAATCATGGGCTGGGGCGAAAGACTGGATCTGAGGGATGAGGGAATAGAGTTTCAAAAGATAGACTGTAAATGTTGTCACTCTGATTTGCAGCGATGCTGGTAGAGGAATGATAATGAGGATAATGGAAGATGTGGCACATTTTTATTTTTATATCTTAGAGATTCCTTCATTTAACTGTTCCTTCTTAAGCTCTTTGCAGACATGTGATCATAAAGATCAAATGAATTGATGTTGGTTATTAAAACCAGGATTTCATGCTATCAAAAGCTAAAAGCATCAAGAGGCCTCCTAAATCACATTAATTTAGAAAAAAATGAACATGGAAAGTTTTTTATTAAGTCTAAAGATATTCCAAAAAGTTAATTATGTTTAGTTAATTTTCTAACATGTGATTGCCTGGAAAAGCAAATGCCAGAATGCTAAGGTTTTATATTAATGGGATTTAATTAATATGTATAGCAAGGGTAGGTTCACAGCCTTGGATGTGCAATAATAGAATGTGTATTAGTAGTGTATCTTTATAAATAAAAGTTGTGTTCAAACACTGCTTGTTACTTTAGAACATAATGTTCTATCAGCATTTGGATTCATCATTATTTTTCAAATCATTCCCCTCCTTTATTTTTCCATAGTTCTCAAGGAGAGAAAGCAATAAATGAAAAATAAGGTGATTATCAATGAGATCACTTTAATCCATATAATTGAGAAATGTTCATTCCTACGTTTGGATCAGAGTCAGATTTCTGGGCTCTTCTTGACTTATGAATATTTCTCATTCAATTTTTTACTTCTATATGTAATTCTAACAAGGCTGAAACTGGAGACAACATTACATATTTCCATATTACCATTGTACCATAGTCTTCTTCAATATTTTAACTATATTATTCATCAATATCTGTATTTCTCCATATTTTTTAAAGCATTAAGTCACAGATTTGTATCATTTACCTTTATTTAGAAGCTAAAAGAACAAAACTCAATTATAGTATTATCTTACTTGTCTTTGTGGATAGAGAAGTAAGTGATTACAAAGGAGTCTTCTTCTAATTAATGTTTTTGTTAAAATAGCACAGGGATGGGAAGGCTTTGGGAAGCCATTCAGGTTGTTCTTTGTATTCTTAAGGTTTAATTTTTCTTAATCTCTGTTATTTATTTATTAATCCCCTTAACTCATTCATTCAACCATTGAACATAAATAATTTTTGAGAATCTACTCTGTGCAAGAATTGCACTGTATTGGATTCTATGAAACATGTAAAGAAGCACTATATAGAGCATTTGTCCTCTGCGAAGATAGGATTTGGAAATAGCTCTCACAATAGAAATATTGAGTATGAATATTGGATTTGAAAAATCTAGTGTGTTGTGAGATACTGAATTATTGATACAGAGTATTACTTTTGTTTTTAGATTCAGAGAAGAAAGAAAGCCATGTAGGCAAGAATAGTCCTTAACTGCTTCATTGGCTGAGTAGAATTTATGATTGGTTGTGAAAGAAAAGGAGAAATTCTATACCCCTAGAAGTGCTCCCTGACTCCCTGAAGGGGTGGAGACACATAAGCAAAAAGACTCTGAGGACTGGAGCTATAAGTGCATGAACCTTACGGGAGCAGAGTGTGGAAAGGTGTTCTTGGGGAGGAATCAGCTTGAAAACAATAGAATAAAAATTATAAAACTCATATTTTTAGTCAACAAATATTTATTGAATGATTATTATTATCCTCTAATATTACTATGATCTGAGGCTAAACTACCTACTTTTTAGGAATGATATGAAGCTATAGATCTGACACTGGACCACTCCATAGAGAGGAAGTACTATAAAGGGCTTGCAATTTCATATCAGCATCAAGCCTTGTCTGTAGATTACATAAATAATAGGTCTTTCATATCCATATTTATTATTTTCAAATGTGTATGAGTTTTGCTATGATTGATACAATAGAAATATATCATTTCTTTTTTTCTTATTTTTGTTCAGGCATTTGTTTCAAGCAACAAATTCAAAGCTTGGTAGAGAACACAGGGTTCTTTTCCTTTGTGTCATATTTTCATGTGGAGAGACATTGATTACTTGAACTGAGCTTTTCTCTGCTCCTACTCACTCCTCAGGAGAGCTAATTGATTTGTCAGTTTGGAAGCAGGAACTGAGCATGTGTCACTCATACTCTACACGCTCTTCTCACCTGCGGAGAGTAGGATCATGATCGTGCTAAATTTAGCAGTGGAGAACCTGCTCAGGCCTGAGAGAGACCTGATGCTAGCGCTCTCTTATTTAATCCGTGAATAAAGTAGTAGGAAACCTGCATTGCCTCGCACCTCAACTACATTCTCTAGCATCTGCTGTATCACTCACCTAGTTGACATTTTAATCCAGTTGCCTGAACCTTTTTATTCCTGGGTTAACTACCATAGCAAGGGTTGAGTAGTTACAACAGGGAATCAGGGATGGGAGTGTGGAAGCTATTCAATCAACAGAGGTAGGAGCATCTTCCCAGGAACAGTAAGCATGATGGAACTGGAAAAAAAGCAAAATGTCTCCAAGAGTTTAAGCCTGCCTGACTAGGAGCAATTTACAATGTGTTTGTTACTCTGTCTGCCTTGCTTCTGGTCCTTTAAGTCACACATTCACCAACATCAGGAATAAAGGCTCCAAGACTAGTTAACTTAATTGCCCTGACCCCTCACTGTTACTAGACCTATCAACACTGGGCACTTGTCCGTGGAACTTCAACATCTGTCTGGCATTTTGTCCTTAAGAACTTGGTGATGCCCTTTGTCTTCCCGATACTTAAGTTAAATCTCAATGTTTTTCTAATAGATCTGTGGTTTATCGCCTGGCTCCCTATACCTAGTCATGAAGCCTGTTTATTTATGTTTGAATATTTAAGTCTTTAGTTTCATTTGTTCGGTATTAATCCAAGATTTGTTTTCTTCCTCTTTCCAATACAGAATGCAAGGCATTGGGCTCTTCAAATGATAAAAAAAAAAAAAAAAAAATCCTTAAATGTAAACAATCTTGGTTTCTTTCTTTTTCTTTTCTTCTCTTTTTGATTCTCATGAATGCTTCCCAGACAATATACTTCTTAGTCTTTTAGCTTCAAGGTTGTTTTTGCATAATGCAGTTTTCCTCTTTGTCTTCTTGTTATTGGTGAATTATGTTTTAATTCTTTTGACTTCTTATGTGATTATCTAGATCTTTTCTTGAGGATTTGTACTGAACTGATTCTTATTTAGTTTCACTGGCATTTGGCATACATTCAGTTGCATTTGTGTGATTTATTAAGGAGATTATTTCTGGGGTTTCACCTGGCATATGCAAATTTCTACACAATATTACCAGAAATAAAAATTAAAGTTCAGTTATATTAGAAATGGTATCATTACTTTCCTCAGGTGGTGTTTAGACTTACAGAACTTTTCCCCTAAAAATTACATGTATATATAGTTTTTTAAAAATTTGTAAAGGAAAATGAAAGAGAATCTTATCTCATTCTCCAGTGTTTATCACCAAGTTGTTCATCATTCCTTCCAGAAATAGGACATGCATATCTTATACCTATACATACTTTCTTTTCACACATACATGAGCATAACATTGTATATTGTTCTTCCCTTTGTTTTAGCTCACCTTATCAGTTCCTACACATGTATCTCATTTTGGGGGAGAATGACTGAATAGTAATAATGACTACCTTTCTTGACTATTTAGGAAATTAGGCACTACACTAAGCACTTTATAAAATTTATTTTACTTTATTTCAAATTTATTTCATTAATTTTGTTATGTCATTTACAACCAACAACAACCCATTGAAATAGATACTATCAGGGCTCTAACCTTGCAGACGAGGATCTGGAGACTTGGCCATAGAAACTTTGCCAAAAATGACAGAGCCAGCATTCTGAATCCACACTTTTTAATGGCTGTATTCTTCAAGTAAATTTCAGCAGTCATTAAAATCAATGTGACTCTCGATATTTATAAAACATAGGTCTTCAAGTTCCCTCTCAGAGATTCTGATTTAGTAAATATTTGGGAGAGGGTCATAAATCTTAATTATTAACAAATGACCCAAGTAGATTTTACATAATATAAAATCTGTAGACCTCTGCATTATACTATTATACATTGTCTCCTTGTACAGATGATAGTTGTTTATGAAACATTCTCTTAATGGTAAATCTAAAAATAATGTATAGTCCTTTGCTATTATAATGAATGACCCAATACACATCCTTACATATACATTTTTATTTGTATTTGTGAGTAATGGAGGAAAGATCTCTAAAAGTAGGATTCCTAAGCAAAAGAATATATGCACTTAAATTTTTGATACCCTTTTGGAAATTTTATCAAGAACAGGGATAGTCCTCTTTTCCTTGCTAGTGTCTGGTTAATTATTATTTTCCCAGGAGTAAAGATGGTAGAACACTAAAAGAAATTAGTCAAAAGTATTTCTCAGCCTATTACTTTTATTTTATTTATTTATTTTTACCCTACGTTAGTTGTTTAGGCTGCCTCAATAAAGTACTAGCAACTGGGTGGTTTACTTAACACAAATGGATTGTTTCAACATTCTGGAAGTTTGAGGTCCAAAATCAAGGTGCATGTAGGGTTGAGTTTTTCCTTCTAAGGACGGTGAGAAGAAACTTGTTCTGTGCCTTTACTCTAATTTCTGGTGGTTTGTTCACAATCTTCAGCATCCCTTAGCTTGTGGTAGCATAACTTCAATCTTCACTATACATGCACATCTGTGTACTACATGTCTGTCTCCAAATTTCCCCTCTTTGTCAAGATACCAGTTGTTGAATTAGAGGCTTACCCTTATGACTTCTTCTTAATTTACCTAATTACATCTGCAACCTTATTTCCAAGTAAGATCGCAATGTGAGGTAATGGGGATAGGATTCTGATACATGCATTTTGGAAAGACACAACATACCCAAAATAAAGTTTCTTAGGTAGTGCCTACATTAGTTTCTCAGCATTTTGCTGGTGAGATTTCTGCTGTGGTTTCAAATGTTTAATTGGCATCTCCAAATTTGAAGTGGCTAATCAAAAGAGGTTTAAGAATCAAGCTCTATGGGCATTTTGGTAACATTTTCCAGAGGGGGAAATATCCTGATACCTATTTAGAACTTAGGTAATCGATATTGGTAAGATCTGATTGCAGCTTCTCTCATTCATGACAGTAAGAGACAAACTTCCCTCCACATACCCTCCCCCTACTTCATTGTTTAATAGAAGATTTAAAAGACCTTAGAATATCATCTAAGCAAAATAAGTAATTTCATTCATATATGGGATATAAAACTGAAAGCAACCTAATGTTCAAACAAGAAAGTAAGCAAATGAAAGCTCATAGACACAGACAACAGTATGGTGGTTACCAGAGGAGGTGGGGGATGGGAGGAGGTAGTAAAAGGTACAGGGGGTCAAATATATGGTGACATAGGGAGATTTGATTTTGGGTGATAAACACACAATGCAATATAAAGATGATGTAGTATAGAATTATACACTTGAGACCTATATAATTTTATTAACCAATGTTATGTCAATAAATTTAATAAAAATTTTTAAGTAACAAGTGTACATAATTTCCTAGAAAGAAAGAGTGATAATTATGCGATGCATATAAATAGTGCCTTGCTGTACCATGCTTCAGGAATAATGACTATAGTTTACCAATCCCATCTGTTCCTAAGTGAAGAAAGAAAATTGTTATCATAGCAAAGGTCTAAAAGTTCTTGCTCTCTAAAGATCTGCTTTCTGTAAGTGTTCTGTAACAATCAACAAATTAGCCTACAATAAATAGGCTTATACCAATTCACAGGTCACCTAATGGTGCCCATTTTTCCAAATCATCACTGACACTATTATCTACAGCAACTTGATCAAGAAGTTATATCATGTGTTACTTTAATTTACATATATTTAATTACAAATGAGGTCAAGCACCTGCTCACATAAGAAACTTCTAGTTCTTCATCATGAACTGCTCCTGTCCTTTGCCCACCTTTTCCCGTAATGATTTCTTTCATCTCAATGTTTAATTATCCTTATATGATATAGATATTCACCTTTTGCCGTATGTGTCAAAGAATTTCCCCAAATCTGTCATTTGTCTCAATATTTGATATCAGTGGCTTTATAGAAATTTAATATTTGTATGTACTCAAATTCAGCACTTTTCTTTTGTACACAGTGTGGATATATGTATGGTTATAGCTCCTGGTGAAAGGTTATTCCTGCTTTAAGATTATTATTAAAAGCTTATTTATTATTTAAATATTATTCTGGAATTTATTTTGATGTAAGAAATGAAGTATTAACCCGACTTTGTCATTTCTTTCCAAATGACTAGTTATCTCACAGACAACTATTATATAATCTATTATTTTTCTACTCATTTGAAATACCACTTTCATAATATAATAAATTCCCACAAAATTGAGCTTTCCTTTTTTAATTCTCTCTTCTGTTCCATTGCTTTTCAGTTCTTATACCATAGCCATTTATAATTTATTTAAATGTATGATAAGCCTGATCCACAACCCGTTTGTTACTTTTCTCTTTTCAAATTGATAAATGCTATTGATGCATTTATTTCTCCAAATTCACTTCAGGATTACTTGTCAAGATCCAAGATGGAGTGGGAGGAAAACTCTTGCAATACTACTGCATTCAAGTTAAGTCCATGTGAAAGGGGGAAGACTCAGTATCTTTAAAATATTGAGTCATATCATAATACAACAAGGTGTATCTTTCCATTGGACTTTAGTTTTTATGTCCCCCACTCAACTTTTAATAGTTTTTCTTGCCTCCTTATGTGATGCCTTCTGCTGGCGTTGCTGTGTTTTCTAGTGCTGCAGTAACCACTTACCAGTTTAGCAGCTTAAAAAAAACATTCCTTTATTATTTTACAGTTCTGGAAGTACAGAATGGGTCCCACTAAACTAAATTCAAGGTGTTTGTAAGGCTGCATTCCTTTCAGGAGACTCGAGGGAGGAACTTATTTTCTTGCTTCTAGCTTCTGTGATCTGCACGCCTTCCTTGGCGCATGGCTGTGTTCTGTCCTCAGAGCCAGTTGGGTCTCATGTTTTATCAAGCCACACTGACTCCGCTTTTCCTTTCCACTGGTACGTGGATAATATAGGATGATCTTCTCATCTCAAGATCCTTAACATAATCACATCTGCAAAGTCCCTTTTGCCATGATATAGTCACAGTTTCCAGGATTAGGACATGGACATCTTTGAAAGGCCATCCTTCTGCCTACCATTGTGATCAACGCATCTGTCCCTAGGACTGTCCTGCTGCCTCTCATTCTTCTCAGCCACTTAAAGGCATGCCTTATCATCTTGTTTTTCTTAGTATTTCCTGATTTAAATGTCATTGATTGTCCTTAGGGTATGTTTTCCATGATATTGAATGACATGTCAGAGCAGTAAGACTGCTTCCAAACTTGAACCTGTTTTGAGTCATCTGGAATTGTGAGTCATCCCTGACTTCAGAAGTGTCATAAATCTACACTCCCTTGGGTGAGGATTACTTTTCTCATTATCAGAAGAATTCAGGAGGCAGGGGAAGTGTGCAGGTATCTTGTATCTTATGCTAATGCAATACTTCTATTCCCATCTTCTTAGCTAACAACCATCTTAAAACTCATCTAAGTCAAACCACCATCTTCTCTCCTCTGGAGATGCCTTATGTTGATTCCAATGTGCTTGAACTTGCTATCTGCTAAGCCAGTTTCACACTGGAAGCTCTAATTTTTGGAAAGCTCATCTTGAGCTAAAATTTGCCTTCTCGTTGACATCTCTTTATACCCTACTTATACCCATTGAGTGCCAGAGAACAATTTGGATCACTCATTTACCTTTCTTTTCAACTACTTGTGATATGTTTCCCTGCACCTTTTCTCTTTCAGTCTTTCCTCAGATGACACAAGTTGGATACTCAACACATTCCTTACCCATGTCCAGAGAAAACAGTCAGTTTGGTCCTTGCGGCTCCTCAAATGTAGGGCCCAATACCTGCAAGCTGAGCGGCCAGGGGCAGCCCTACTGCATCACTGACTAAGCTGCTTCAGTTTCCCCCGTGTGGTTAATAATAGAGCTGTGTTAGGCAGTAGTTTCACAGGTGTGCCTTGCCAAGTAGTCTTTGGTCACCTTCTTTCTGATCCAACAACACAAAACACATCCCTGGGCCCTGGTTGTTGCTAAGTCACAAGGCCAAGTATCCTTCAGCTCTTTGGAGGCTAAAACCTCGCACTACCTTACAAGGCATGATCAGTACAATACAGCTAACCTGTCTTTTATGAAACTCCTAAATGAGATCATTCCCCGTTCTAATTAGCAGTGAGGAAAGAGAGGGCTGTCATTTCCTCTAGTCCAAATATCATACTTGCATTAAATCAGCCAAGGTAGCATTATGTCTTTAACTAACTAGCACATTACACTCTGACTCATTCTGTCAGCTGTAACTCCTAATATTTTTTCAGGATATTGCTAATCTATATACCCCCATATTGAATTTTTATAACTAGTTTCTCTCGTGAATGATAGGATCTCATATTTAGTCACAAATAAACTTTGACTTGTTGGATTTGGCCCACCACTGATGATTTTAAACTTGTATAAAAACACAGTGTAAACAACATGTGAAAACCTATTTAATTGTTAATATTTTTTTCCTACTTGGGAGGCATAATGTTCTTTGAATTTCTTCAATGCTTTGGGTGTGCATCTTCTTAAAGAAGTGTGATTTGATTTACATATCGCACAATCAACTATCTTAGGTAGGAGGAAGCCAATTCAGTTAAGTCTAGGTATCAAGGGTGGACATTCTCCCAGGAACTGGGAAGTTAGCCATTCCAGGCCTTAGGGACCTGTTTGGGATTCAGGAAAAGGATTATTCATCCCTTAGAAGACAGCTGACAAAGACCAAGGCAGAGAACCATACACAGTCTTAGGCATGCTACTATTAAAACTAATCAAGCACAATGGCATGTCTGATATCCTGGAATCAGATGGGGCCTAAATATTAAGGAGAAGGCAACAACTGCTTTCCAAATTAGAGCCCACTTTTGCTACACTAGGTACAGTAGAGACTTGAAGGTCAGTCCCAGCTTGTTGGGCCACCATTCTTTTAATCCCTCTGGCCTATTACCAGGATCTGCCATCAAAAGTATGCTGGCACTCAACCTGTAAATCAAAATCCAAGATTTCCTTTGTAAGGAAGAGGGTTAAATTTTAACAACAATTTAGGGAATTATAAACTCACTTTAGAATAGGATTTTGCTCTGGTTTGGGAGAGTGGAGGTGGGGTTGGAATGGGGAACATGGGTGGGAGGAGCCAGTTTAGATGGGAATGTCCTATCTCTTAAACTGAATAGTGGACATATACAATCCAAATAATAAAATGGGTTCACTGTATTATTTCAGTGATCTCACATATCCATCCTCTTTTGAGAGATACTTTGTCAGGTATTTTGTTAAATGCCCTTCTTTTTTGAGAACATGATTACAAAAGCATATTTCCCTATTTTCATTTTACTATCTCCTTCCTTAAGGCGCTCACTTTTTATAAAGAAACCAGGTACTACAAACTTGTATTCCAGTGAGAGATGATGAACCTCCTATAGGAAGCAGAAGAGGGTGCACTTGATTGTTGCAAATATTTTTTCCTCCTCTGCACACACCCACATGCCCCACACACTTTCAGAGGGAAGCAGCCAGAGTCCCTTACCAGCAAGATGTTACTAGTAATTATCTGAGCATGCTGGGTATAACATGACATTTTTCTCTTTCTATATAGTTCTTACATTTCTCTAATAAGTGTGTATACTTTCTTTTAAAGGGAAAGCAACTAATTCATTCTGTGTGGTTCAATTTCAGAGAGCCTTTAAGGTACTCATCATTCTTTAGAAACAGTAGAATTCCAACTTAACTAAATTTGTGAAGAATGAGTTGTTCTAACTAATTTAATTTTTAGAGTGAACTAGGGTTTAAACTAGAGACTCTCTTTTTCATAGACTCTTTGTAATTTTATTATAATCTCAGTATTTTTACTTTTGATATACAATAACAGTAAACAATAAACAATAACAGTAATCAAACTGAAGAACAAGAAATTTACATCTTAACAAGGCATAATCATTTTTCTCACTGGTCATTAGATTTGTTGAAAAGGATATAGAGACTTCAGTTGATCAGTAAATATTTATTGAGCACCCACTATGTTAGATTCTGTGTTAGATCTTGGTAGTGAACAAGACAGATTCCTGCCTTCAAGGAGGTTACAGTCATCTGCTATAATCACTGTACAATGTGTTTTATATGTGATTATATTAATATGTACTTCTGCTGAAAGATTTCTAGGAGTGAGGAGTTCCTTTTGTTGCTTTCTAGGGTAATTTTTAAAGCTAATTATTATATTAGTGAATTTTTATTTTGAAAGGTTAACACTATTATTCATAGAAAATTATTTTTTTGTATTTATGCTCCATGACTTATAACCATCAGTGTCTTTTCAGCCTTTAAGAACTTTAGAATAAACCTACCCAGCAACCTCTCTTCTCCTCACTTGGTGGGATAGTTCTTCAGGGGAGCCTTTCAGATATGCTGAGAACACTATTACTCTGCCTACTGTCAGGCTTCTCTGAGATAGAGCACTGCAATTCCTTTCATCTTGTCTTCTGTGACATGGTTTCTAAATCATATTCCATCCTGTTTTGTCACCCTTTGTTGTTAAAAATAAATTACTCCCAATTTCCCGCTTTCAATAGAGTAGAGTGAACATAATTGACTCTTTGATGTGTGAGGGTCTGGTATGATCTGAAAGCAATTGCACTGACCTTGAATACTTACTCTGTACTGTAAATACCATTATAGGAAAGAACAGGAGCTTTTACTAAGTCTTTACTAACCCTTGGATATATCTTGGAAGATGTTTGAAAAGGAATTTATTATTATTTTTCTTATTTGTCTTTTTCTTTTAATAGGGAATAAGCCTTTATAAAGGTAACAAATATCAAAAGCAAAACATGGTTAATTGTTAAATTCATCAAGCACGTAATGAGTTTTTCTCCCCTAATATGCTGTTAACTTTCTGAGGGCAAAATTGTTTCTTAATAGTTTTAAAAATCTGAACCCTGGCTGGTAGCACAGCAGATAAGGTGCTGGCCTGAGAACCCAAAGGTCGCTGCTTTAATTCCCAGTCAGGGCACGTAACCAGGTTGCAAGCCAGGTCTCCAGCCAGGTCCATGGCTGGAGGTAGGTGAAAGGCAACCATGCATCGACGTTTCTCTCCCTTTCTGTCTCTCTCTCTTCCCCTCTCTCTAAAAATAATGATACATCTTTTAAAAAATAAAATAAAAATCTTCAGCACTCAGGTATATGTGATGGTGGCCAATAAATGTTTGTTGCTCAATTAATGACTGTTCAAGAAATGAAGATCTTGCAAAATAAAATAAATACAAAATTTTAGAGTATATTGAAGAATCAGTAGTATAGCTTGGACCTTGATTTTATTCTAAATTGAAAAGCATAACCTTATTATATTAGTTAATGGTATTGACAAAGGAAAATACTAGTGTGTTATATGGGAATATCTGACCTCTAAGTGACAGAAAACCCAAATTGCAATGGCTCAAACATAGGAACTTTACTCTTTAGTGAAGGGGTCTGGGGAGACTTGCCCTGGGGCTATCTGAGTAGCTCAGTGACACCACCAAAGCCTTGGGCTCTGTTCGTCCTTCTGTTTCCTGTTAATCCTATTGACTTTTGGCTATTTGTCTATGGTTGCAACATGACTGTCCTAACTGCAGACATCAAAACTGCCCCCAGAGAGAGAAACCAAATGGCCAAGGCTCGGAAACAGCCTCCTAGCCTTCTCTGGGGAAAAACATTTTTCAGAAGCCTTCCAGCAAACTTCCCTGGCATCTAACTGACCCAAATTAGCCTACTGGCAATCTCCAGGAAGCAAACCAAGGAGAAGTGTCTTGGAAGCGACTGTTGATTCAACAAGAGTTGATGCCATGTGTAGAAAATAGACATATGTTATAAAAATAGATCATAGCAAGAGACAGTTCAGTGATAAATTTAGGAGAATCAATTGCAAAGACCCTTCTAAACAGATCACTGATAATAGAGAAGTATCATGATGCGTGGCTTATCCAAACGGATGAATCATCACTTGTCCATCACTTTTGGGAGAACTGATGAACCTGATTATCGCTTCTATAAATTAAACAGGCTGTGTTTTTATCGCCAAGCTATTTTTATTTTCTCTCCTTCCTCTAAGGAATCCTATCCAAAGAAGAGGAATTACACTATGGAAATTGTGCCATCTGCTTCTCTGGATACCTTTCCCTCAGAAAACGAGAACTTTCTATGTGATCTTGCGGACACAGCAGTTACAAAGAAACCTTGCTCCTTAGAAATTGCAAGAGCCCCTTCCCCAAGAACTGGTAATATTTCTTACAGTTTGATTTGCATGCTTGTATATGTGAAGATATGTCATTAATATTTTGATTTTCTGTAATATTTTCAGAATGAAAATTCCCCAATTCAGGCACAATAATCTTTTTTTATTTTTTTCCATTTTCAAGTAAGTCCAGGTAAGTCAGATACAAAACTTTGGGTCCTTCAGAACATCATAGCAAATTTGGTAGCAAGAGCCTTTTAATATACTTTTTTGTATTCTATCTGAGTACACTGTTATCAAAGTGTACTCAGCTGCTTTTGTACATTTTATATTTTTGATGGTAGCTTAAGATCCATTATTTTATTTATTTGGGGTAAACCAGGGAACAAAGTAAGCAAAAACTATGTCCACTTTACTGATAAAGAAACTGGAGCTAAGTGTCGTATTTAAGATCACTACTTGGTGGGGCCTTTTCTTGAACATGAGCAACTGATGACCATCATATTTGGTTTCTGTTACTTCACCACTGAATCTAGGAAAGATTGCAGGGTAGTTACATGAAAGTTAACAAGAGAGGAACATTAGAAGTGAATAGTCAATATATTCATAGCTGCAAAGGGCAATGCCTTGACAGAAGTTCCAAAGTAGGTCTCCCTGCCTCCGCCCCCTTTAACAAAAATAAGGATTAGAGAGGATAGGATAACACCAGATTTCTGGAAGTTAACAGAAAATAAGGAATAGGAGTGGAGAATACAGATTACCCTTTCAAAAAGATTAGAAGAAGAGATATGATAACATGAGAGGTTAACAGGTACAATGGAGAAATGGCTATTTTATTTTAGGATAAGTAAGCCTTGTTCAAGTTTACAGTTTGGAGTAATTTGCTGATGGAGTACCAGAGACTAAAGGTAAAGAATAAGAAGAGAAAACAGAATGGGTAGAAGTTAAGACTGAGCTAATCTAAGAAAACATAGACGTTGCTTCCCCTAAAGAGAAGAAATCATAGAGCATGTTTATGAGTATACAGAATTCTGACAAATGTATTTCCAAGTAGATTGAATTTCTGGGTTAAGATAAAAGCTCATTGGCTCAAAGAAGAGCTATATCTTGAGAAGGGTTAAAGTAAAAGTCAGAAACTTTATTTTAAAGAATAAGCTAGGGAATTTTGTAGAAGTGAACAAATAGGTTTTTAAGCAACTTTGAGGCTAGGGTGTTGTATGAATAATAAGCCTGTAGAAGGAGGATTTTAAAGATGAGATAAGAGAAATAATGAAAATAAAGTTTATTGAACAACTACGAGGTACCAGATACTGTTCCAAGAGCTCTATAGACATTATTTTATATAGTTCTTATCATGCTATATAGTACTAATATCATTATCCCCACTTTGCAGTTGAAGGAACTGAGGCACCGGAATCTTAGTTAACTTCCCAAACTTGCATATTAATAAGGAATGGATCTGGGACTTGAACTTGGTTTGTTCTGCTGTGTTCTCAAGTACTCTGTTATACTGCTAAATTATTTTAAGATACGAAGTAGAGTAGAAATTGTAAACCAAGTACTGAAACTCTCAAGTTATATAGAGGTATGACTGAAAGTCTATTTTTGTTCATTATAAAATCAGAAAAAGAATGTTATAATAGGCCAGCATAGTCTTTAGAAGAACGGCAGATTTTGGATAAAGGCAGAATAGTGAATGACCCAGAAGCAGTCACTAACAATGAAGACAATGCTGATCCTGAACTATGGGAGTTGATGGGAATGAAAAATCCTCCCTAAAAGAGGGACTGGGAAAATAATGGGAAGATAGGGTGAAAGTTCAGTTAATGTAGGGAAATAGAGGACATATAAACATGAAAATGTAAAAGAACTTCAATTAGGGCATAGAGGGTAGGGATGTGCCAGGGGTAATGGATGCAGGAATTAAAGGGCCAAATATATTCATTAAACAATAAGAACCTAATTGAGTTCATGTGCCAGGCACTGTTCTGTGTCCTGAGGACACAGCTTAAAAACTGACAACAACAACAAATCATGGCTGGGGTAACAAGGCTAATTAGGTTCAGAACAACTCTCTTGCTTAACTTAAGTAAACATGGTGGATAAAAATACAGAAAAGAACAACTTTGTGAAAGCAGCAAGAAGATGACAGGAAAATTATATAAACTGAATAACATTTAAATTGGGAACTTTTTAAAAATCAGTGGGTTACTATGAAATAATCAAGCTCAAACATCAATGAGGATGGGAAACCAGTAGAGCATTAAAGCCACTTTTATCCGGAGGGAATTGTTTGAACCTGCTGTTGAACTTTGGTGTTCAGCTCCTTCGTTGGTTTGTTTATAGAATATAAATCTCTATGCCTGCCCAGCATTAAGATTCTAAAAGGAATCCTTTCTCCATAGAGCTGGAAATACAAGGGCTATGCCGCAGTGTAATCAAAAATAATTCTGTTCCATAACCAGTGACCCAAGGACACTGCAAGGGAAGATAATTTGTTCTGAGCAGAACAATAGGGAAAATTTCTGAGATGTTATTACCACAAACTGGTCCTCACACAGATTTGCACTCAAAATTTTTATCGCCGTAGGTGGTCAAAAAATGTCAGTCCAGGAATTTAATGTAAAACACTATACTCTGAGGCACCAAAGAGAAGCAAATATAATCCCTCTAAAGGGGAATGACTCTTTTTCTAGGCCTAAAGTAATTTTTAATGTTCCTATTAAGATTAGTAGTTTACAATAATTTAGCCAACAAAGAAAGGAATTCCAAACAGGAATCAACAGAAATAAAAACAAACAGATCCACACCTAGGAAAACTTCAAGTTTGGAATTATCAGGGGGAGCCCTCTAAAATGGCCATGCTATGATAAGTGAAAAATAATCTTGAAGGTATTTTGAGAAACAGAAACTAAAACATTACCTAGTACATTTGAGAGGGGGTGAAAAACAACTAGATATGAAAAAAGAAAACAAAACCACCATTACCTCATACATGCACAAAAACAGGGAAAAAACTCAAATGGAACAGCAGATGAGATTTGGTTGAAAAGATATTTAGTGAGCTGGAAATTAGACCAGAAGAAGTTTTCCAAAACATTTCACAGAGAGGGAAAGAGGTGGAAAATATGCAAGAGCAACTAAGAGACATAGAGAATACACTAAGAAATTCTAACTTGTCTCATTTTCCTGGTATCATTAACCTGCCTTGTGGTCACATGGAGGCTGACAAGTGAATAGTTAGTTTCTGTAGAGTGTAAGTGCTAAGATAATGTTGCACAAGGAGCGTTTTGGAAGCAGAAAAGAAGAGGATTTTACCCAACCTTGGAGATTGAGGAACACGTCATAAAAGAGAAGCCTGTATCAGCCCTCTATTGTTATTAAGCTGCCCCTAAACGTGCTGAGTTAGAGGAACATCAGTCATATATTTTGCTCATAATCTGCAAGTTGGGCAGAATTTATTTGACAGAGACAGCCTGTTTGTGGCACATGGTATGAGGTGGGGCTACTCAACTGGGGAATAGAGGACTGACTTTTAAGATGACCCACTCCCATGGCTGGCAAGGTGGTGATGGCTGAAGGTATGAGCTGGGGACCATTTACTTCCCCATTGGCACCACACTGTCCAGCTCCTGGGGCAAAGGCTCCAACAGCTGCCCTAGAAAGCTCCATCCACTGCAACCCCTGTTAACAGCCTGTTTGAGTTTCCTCATGACATGCCGGCTGGAGTCGGAGAGTGAAAATCCCAGAAAGAGCCAGGTATAGCCTTGGCTTGTCATAGCTTGTCACTTCAGCAATCGTCAGTGGCACACTCAGATTCAAGCGGAAGGAACAGGGACCCCAGTTCTTGATGATGAGAGTATCAAAATTACTTTTTAATGAGAGGATCTAGAATGGGAGGTATTTTGCTGTCCTTTTTGGAAAGTACAATATGCCTCAGTCTGCCGGCTGGACACAGTGCTTTATACCTTCTCATATGCAAATGATACCCATTTCTTCCTTCAGGATCCCCAAATATCAGCCCATTAAAGCATTAGCCCCAAGTCTAAGCTTAGGGGTGCATGAGTCTCCATGGGGCAGCTCTCATGGCCCCTTGATTACCTCTGCTCTTGGCAGTCACGACCTGTGAACTAAAAAGACAATTTGTCAGCCTCCTCTCCTACATACCCAACATGTAATAGTGGAACAAGCATAGGAAAGCCACAATTGACATTCCTCTTCAAACCTGGGGAAGACAGGGCACACAACAGTGACAGCCTGTGGCAGTTATGAACCTAAATCGGTCACAGTTCCTTGATTAGGGCTCAGCCCTATGGTGTTCTCTGGGGATCTTGGTTCCAGCCTCTGAGTCATTATTCCTTCTCCATAAAAAGTAAATATCTACAGCTGAGTGTCCTTCTCACCTGTTTTCTGCCTATATAATCTGAGTGCTCAAAAAACCTCTTTTCATTGTGTACTGTCTGTTCCTTCCAGGTCAAGATGATACAATTTCTTTTAAAACTTTGTAGACTCATTCCAAAAGTGTTCTAATTTACATAATACTCCATGAGACAAAAGCTTGTATTTTAGATTAGCTCTTCTGAATATTGGGTGAGTTCTGTGACACCATGTCCCTGAGATCCTTAGAAATCTTGTCATTGGACAGGTAGGAGCTATGAGTCATGCCCTTAAAAATCCTTCTAGGGTCTCCTTGTTTGGCTCCAAGTTTCTGTGCAGCTCCACCCAAGAGCTTGCTTGGGTGTTAATGAACAACCTTGTAGTTCCAACCAGATTATATCATTGGCCTTCCTAATTTGAGGTCTTTTCTTTTTTCTTTTCTTTTCTTTTCTTTCTTGGCCATTTGGAACAGCTGGAACCAAGAAACTAGTTTTGTTTTCATACTCAGAAATTTCTGGCTTCTTTGAATTCAGTAAGCCATTCTTCAGTTCTCCGCATTTTATCACAGGCATCCAGGAGCAGCTAAGTTGTACTTCAACTATTCTGCCTGGAATCTCCTTAGCTAGATCGCAGGGTTCCTTTGGTTCATTTTTCATTTTTCATGTTACTGCAGATGTCAACGTTGCCAAACTTTCCCCTACCATGTGACAAATGAATCCTTGCTTTGGGCTTCCAATTACATTTGCTGTCCTTTAACCCTTTACCGACACCTTTCCCAGAGCCCTTTGGGCTTCCACAAATCCTCTCCTGAAGGCCATTTAGCTTTCCACAGTTGCTCACTTAGAGGCCCTTCCCCCTTCCACCTGCTACTCAATGACCAAGTTAATGCCACTTGTTTTGGCATGTTTTGTTATGAGCGGTACCCCCATTTCCAAGGATCAGGACCTGTTCTGGTTCTTGATGGCTGCATAACAAACCACCTCCACACTGAGTGAGTTAACACGACAGTCATTTATTTTGTTTATCAATCTGAAATTTCAAGAGGGTTCAGTAGGGATATTTTCTTTCTGCCCTAGATTATATCAACAGGGCAACTTTGCTAGAGGCCCGAGGATCCATTCTCAAGGTCAATCCTTACTCACATGGCTAATGACATGGCCTGCTTGGGCTTCCTTGTGGTGTGGGATGGAATCTAAGAGCAAGTACCCTTGGAGGCTGAAGCAGAGCTCTGTTACTTTGTATGACTTACCCTCCAAAGCCAGCATCACCCCCATTGTAGCCAGGTTGCCGTTTTACTTAAGTGGAAGGAATTTAATCCCCACCCCACCCCCCACCTTTATAGAAAAGTATTACCAGTTATATTATAAGAAGATATACTGCAGTTATGTTTGGAAAATACAGAATTCCACCATGACCGAGTTGTTCGTTGTTGTAGGATAAGAATAAATTTGCATGGATTATGATTTTCCCCAGTTGTGTTCAATCATCTAGATTCAGTATGAAAGAAGCCAGTTTGCGAAACTGACCCTGGCTTAATTCATAATTATCAGTCATCTTTGCACTTTGGGCTATGATTGTGAATTCCAGGAGTGAAGGAATCCAGTATTAACATGGAAGGAGTTTTCTTTTTGTAGTTTAATATCTTTAAAGATTTTAATTTATTTTTAAAATAAATTTTAGAGAGAGGAGAAGGGAGAGAGGTTGAGAGGGAGAGAGACATCAATGTAAGGTTGCCTTTCACCTGCCTCCAGCTGCACAGGTCTAGCTGGAGACCTGGCTTGCAACCTGGTTATGTGTCCTGGCTGGGAATCGAACCAGGGACCTTTGGGTTCACAGGCTGGCACCTTTCCACTGAGCCACCAGCCAGGGCTCAAAATTTTCTTTTTAATGTTAGCAATAGAGATGAATACAAGTCAGAGCAGTTTATCTTCCAATTATATGTGGAACTTTATGTGGAATTTCATAGAATTTGTCTCCTGAAGTACCATAGCAAGAAGAGAGCATCAGTTTGACTGTCTCCTGGCTTGATGGGAAATAGTTTGTGTTTTTTTCCTCTGTTTGATTCCATTAACTTATAGCTTAGGTTTTACATGGATCCAGTATTAATACTCCCAAGTCTCATTCTGCTATACCCAGCACCTAGTTTTTCCTTGTAACCTCAAGGCCAACTAACTAAACTGACGAACTCAGGCAAGTTACTGACCGCACTTGGAATTACTAATGTTTTCCCTTTGTTACCAAGTCCCTTATTGACTAAAAGTAGGACTTTTGGATATGGAGACATTTCTTGATGCATCTGAATCTTTTAAACGCACTCAGGTTGGACTGGGTGGGTAGCTATCCCACAGGTCCTCATTCACTCCATTACATTCAGTTCCTCTCATGCTCTAGACATTGTGCTACATGTTGTAGAAGAAACAGAGTACAAAATACAGTCTTGCTACTTAGAGTTTAGAATGAATTCAAGTTAAGGGTAATAAGTGCAAAGGGAGAGGGGGACAGAAGGTGTAGGAGAGAGAGAATGAGTAACAGCTTATTGGAGGAGGTGCTGCCTGCTCTGAACCTCCGGAAAGGGGGAGTTGGGTGTATGAACAGCATTGCATGGCTCTCCAGGCTCTGGAGCAGTGTGTCTCAAGGAAGAGCATAATGCATTCAGCAGCTGTGCCCAGCTTAGCATGGTTAGAGCATAGAGTGTTTTTTAGGGAAACTACATAACAGAACAAGAAGTGACGTGCAGAAGTGTGGGTTTTACCCGACAGCAGGAGCGAACCACTGATAGACTCTGAAGTGGGGATGTGACATGATAGGTTTATGTTTTAGAATGATGTCTCTGGACACAGTGTGGGGAATGGGCTGGACAGAGATGAGGCTAGAGGCGGGAAGATTCAGGAGGACATGGGTATGCAGTCTCAAAAGAAATGATGGTGACCAGGACCAACGCAATGCTGGCCAGAGAAGAAAGGGGGAGCAAAGCTAACAGTGATGCTCATCCCATTAGGGGTTCTCACATTTGGGAACTAAAAAGCTGTCTTTTACGGAATGTGTTTTCAGTTAGCTGTCTTTGATGACATGGCTTACATTTACAGATAAAATGGAGACTTCTACACACTCAGAAATTGCGTTCTAAAGGTTGTAGAGAGGGAGAGGGCAGGAAGGGGAGGGGATGAGAGAGGAGGGTGACATGATAAAGGGATGATCAGATTGTTAGAGGGACTGTTATGGTTGAATTGTGACCACCCCCCACCCCCTATTTTTGGAATCCTAACTCCTAGTACCTCAGAATGTGACCTTATTTGGAGAATTTGGAGGAGATAGGGTCTTTCTTGAGATAACCAGCTTAAAACAAAGTCATTCCATGAGCCCTAATCCAACCTGACTGGTATCCTTATAAAAAGGGAGAAATTTGTGCACAAGAGATACTCAAAGAGGAAAGATGCTATGGAGGGATACAAGGAGGAGATGGCCATCAACACGCTCAAGTGGGAGCCTAGAACGGAGTCTTCTCTCACAGCCCCCAGGAAGAGCCAGCTGGGCCAGAAACCTGGATTCTAGATATCTAGCCTCCGGAATACATTTCTGCTGTTTAAGGTACCCAGTTCAGTAGTGCTTTGTTACAGCAGCTCTAGGGAATGCATAGAGGAACCCAAACCAAGCACACGGATCCAATACTACAATAGAAGGAAGGGGTGGGTGAGGGTGCTAGGCCTAGGAAGACAGATTCTGTCCTGCTTGTCTCCAAGCAGACGGAGGATCTCAATTGCGATGCGGTGTCATTCACAGATATCAACTATGTAGGTTCTCGGAAAAATCAAAGTTAAGTATGCATATTAGTTACCTTTCTGTGGGCATCGTTCATTAAGTAGATGAGCTGGTATCAAATATATTTCATCCTGACTACAAGGAAAAATAATTCAGCATATCCATCCACTGGGTTGATTCAAATATGAAGCAATGTTTTAGTAAATCTCTATTTTTAAAATTTTTGCCCATGGACATGGACAACAAGTGGGATTGACTTTGGAGGGGAGTGGGTGGGTGGGGAAGGGGACAGAGGGGAGTAAAAAGCAGATTAAATTTTTTTAAAATGTGCAATTCAATCAGAAAACAAGAGCTTTTCTTCCCAAGGAGAGTTTAAACTAATACCTCAATGACTATAGATTTCATATGGAATGAAAATAATATTGCTTTAGAACTAGACTTATTAAATAAAGATCAACAGAAATATGGTACTTCCGTGGTAATTTGCTATCTGAGACTCATTTTTATGTAGTCAATATGAATCATATTTTTTTCCTTATTGTATTAGGAAAAAGAACTGTATATAATTATAAAGGTGACTCAGTTGCATATAAGAATGAATAATTAAATGAGTGAATGACTATTACCTTTAAAAGAAAATGGCTATAATGGAAGAAAGAGCCCTTATGAAATAGTCATGCCATCAAAGATAATGTTTTCTTATCTGTCTTTCATTTAATTTTAACATGGGAATTTTCCCATTTCATGGTAACTAGGCAACCTGTTATTTTGAATCACTTAGTACAGGCTTTGCACACTATGGATGCTCAATAAATCCATTTTGATTAATGAGCAATTTATAACAACTCTAGTGAAGACTATATCCAATTTTGTTGGAATAGAAGAGATGATCTCCGATCAAAAAAACTCAATCATAGTTCCCTGGCAGGATAGTGTGGATCTTGGTTACCTCTATTAAATTTGTTAACATGCTTGCTTCAGGTCAACCTGAGATGGAAATTTTATCTGGTGACTAATGCTCTGCACCCCACTACACTTCCCTCAGTATCCTGAAAGTAGGTAATTGTGATGGTGATTCTGTAACTTTTTTTTGAAATGGTGAAGCTTTTTGAATTCCAGTGCCAAAAATTTGAAACTAAAAGAATTCAGACTAAACCAGGACTAATGTTTATTTCTGTTTAGCTAGTGGGTAATGTCAACATAATTTCTGTGGGTATGTTTAACTCATTTAAGAGAGCAAATATTTTCTAAGCCCCTTGGAATCATTCTCTTATATATAAATACTGGCCCTGCTGATAAGAACATTTTTATCAAACAGCAATTATTTATTTGGCATTTGTTCTGTGCTCAGTGCTGTCTTCGCCATTTATTAAAGCAGACTGGGACTTGGTAAAAATTGTAACCCAGTTAGTTTAGAGATAGGCAAAGAGAGGAGACTAGGGCAATAGCACCTGCAGTGAAGTCCTGGTAAATTGACCATTTCACTGATAATGGACAGTATACCAATCTGAAAATGTAATCATCTCAGTTTGCTTAAATTGGTGGAATTTAGCTATATGTGGAAAACAACATCCTAGACGAAAAGAAAATTATACTCCTTTCCTCTCAGGTCAATTTTACTTGTATAATGTATGAATAGCATGATTTGTAGAATAATATTTTAAAATATAGAACAAACTCATTAAAGTGATTATGTCAGAATATAAGCTTTTTATAATGTCATTCATGGCATCCTTTGGAACGGAGTTTCTCCTACAATGTCAGATAGTGTATGATAATGAGGCTAACATTCATTAATTCATAAATTTATGCTCACCAAATTCAACCAGGCCCTCTACTTTATCTCTCCTTTACTATTCTCAAACCCCAGATACTTTTTCCTATCTTGTCTCTCACTCTTTATTAGCATCCTCCATTCCAATTGACATTTTCCTGCAAGTTCTAAAAGTTGGGAGTTCCTCAAGGCTCAAAGTCCTCCCTATCCTTTTTACTTTTCTCTTTTCCTAACTGATCTCATTTATAATATGAGATCTGTTACAATTAACATGGTAAAAAAAATCCCAAATACTTCTCTCCAGTCCAGACCATTTATCTTACCTCCAGACTAGTCCATTCTTTATTCATCTGTCTATTTAATCCATCCATCCATCCAACTGAATATCTACCTGCATGCCTCAAAGGCATCTTGATCCTCAGACAAATTTACAGAAAAAGGAAACAAGTCAGAGAAAGGGTTAGAACTTGCTAAAGAATAGCACTGATGAAATTTGAATACAATAATATTTGCCTCTAGAGACCATATATATTTTTATCCTTACCCAAGGACATGCTTATTGATTTTTAGAGAGAAGGGAATGGAGGAGTAAAGAGAGGGAGAAAAACATAAATGTGAGAAACATTGATCAGTTGCTTTTCACACACACCTTGACTGGGGATAGAACCTGCCACCTAGGTATATGCCCTGACTGGAAACCAAACCTCAACCTTTGGGTTTATGGGATGACACTCCCACCAACTGAACCACACTGGCCAGGGCAAGAGACCATATTCTTAACCACATTCACACTTCATGAATTAATTATTTAATTACATAAGATGCAATTTGGAGATTTTTATTTTGACAGGCTAAATCTTGAATCTTCTTTTTAAACAAAATAAGAAGAGTTGGAAACTTGTTTAGTGGTTTGTAATAAACCTGCGTTGCGCCTGCTTATCTTTGGAGTGATACTGGGGGATGCTCTAACCAATCTAAAATAAATGGGAATTGGAGACAACCCAAAAGACAACATACATGAATGGTTAAGTAGTAATAATACACAAAGTTTAGTTAGAATCATTAAAAATAACATTTTCAATTATATCTAATTATTCAAGTGTCCATAATGGCATATAGTTATCCTTTAATAAGTGTCTGTTGAATAAATGAATGTATGTTTTCCATTTGATATAAATTTAGTTGAAAATTAATATTATGTGTAGTTGCATGGGAAAAAAGAATGGAAAGATATATTAATAGTACTATCTTTGGATGCTAGGGTTCCATATGATTTTTTTAATACTTTTCTGTTTTGCCCAAATTTTCTATAGTTAATGCATGTTGCTTTTATAATTAGAAAAAGGTAAACAGTCAACCCTGCCTGGTGTGACTCAGTGGATTGGGTTCAAGCCTGAGAACCAAATGGTCACCAGTTTCATTCCTAGTCTGGAACATGCCGGGGTTGTGGGCCGGGTGTCCGGTTGGGGGTGTGTGAGAGGCAACCACATGTTAATGTTTCTCCCTTTCTCTTTCTCCCTCCCTTCCCCTCTTCTAAAAATAAGTAAATAAAATCTTTAAAAATAATAATGGTCAAAACAATTCACATCAAATTAATTGGTGTTAAATATTAAGTGATTTCTCTGTCAAAAAAAACAAAGATAGATAATATCTATAAAATACTGAAACTTCTCTTGGAATAAACCTTAATCTATTAAAAATACAGGTTTTTAACTTCTGTTTTTCCTTGTACTTCAGAATATTTTAATTTAGGTTATCTTGTTTGGTGTATTAGTTGAACACTTAAGAAGAGTTATCCTCAATGATCCTAAAAAGAGGCAATATCATTATAGTTCATGGTACTTACCGTTCTGTAATTTCAATCCCTGCTAGTGATTAAGCTGTTATTTCATCAACTCATTAATTTTGTTTTGTTTAGCAGTTGCTACATACAGCATTAAACTGGAAATAGCATTATACTAAAATGTATTGCTTATAATCTCATATTTACCACCCTTTCCCCCTTGTTACACTATCTACACCTGTCACATACATCTACTGGCAAGCTCACTAATTCATTTTATATTCTTTTCCATAGATACTGCATTATTTATGTAGTATTGCACTAAAACTACTAATTCTTCCTTTAGGAATTCCTACAATCTTAATGCATATTTGTAAAATTAACTAACACCCAACTACAGTTACACTATACATTTAAGAATAGCACTTTTTTCCTTGATATACTTTATTCTAGATTTTATTTAATGTATTACATTTTACATTGATATTAGACTACACAAATTCAAGAAACTCATAATAGATGATCTTTCCATTAGTTGAAGGCAATTTATTAAAAATGGCAAAGACAAAAATAACTTACTCATAGGTATTACTTTTGGGTATTAATAGACTATGTTTGAATAGTTAAAAATAGTGAATTAAAAGTAATTTCAACATTTAATCTCAGCATAGAATTGTCCACACAAAAATTTCTAGGTTGATCATTTTATCACATTTATCACTGTATCTTCTATTGCAATTGAGGAAAATAAATAAAAATAGATGACTAGATTGTTGAAAGAGATGAGAATTCAAAAGCAAACCTGGCATTGAGAATTCACTGTGACTTTCTTATTTAGTGATCCTCATTGTGCTCTTTAGAGCTGTTTCTATTCATAAGATCATTCATTCAGCCACTCATTTATTCATTCACTTGTTCCACAACTATTTGTTGAGAACTTACTATTTCCCTGTCCTTAGGTGTATGGGACATAAAGAAAAAAAAAAAAAAACATATTAGACATAAAGTAAAAGGAGAGATTTTATCCACTTTTTAAGCAAAGTATTGTGGGTAAATACTTAAAGCATTCTAGATATTGGTAAAGAGAAGTCATATAGACCAGAGTCATATATTATACTGACAAACTTGGCCACGTTCATTTGCTATGAGAGATACTATTTTGCTATTTATACACAAAACCCAGAGAAGGAACAGAAGGTATTATTTAATCATGTAGGTTTTCTTATGCTTTTAATTTCTATGTAACCATTCAATTAATTATCAAATAGATGTATAGTATCTTTTGTGTCTCTCAGCTATGAATAGGGAAATGAAAAGAGAATAATGAAAGGCTACAAACAGTGCCAGAAACAAGTCAAGAGTGGTGAACCAGCTGGTATTCCTTTCCTTAGAAAATTTAAAAGTAAGCAGACATTGAGTCACAGCAAATATGAGAATCCTGGATCATCATTTCAACTCAAGTGTACGAAGTCTGTCCAGAAGGTATCCAGTCATATAATATGAAAAACAGAGACATTTATTGAAAAAGACACAAGAAACATTGTACACAGGAAAATGATGTCTTAGTACCTGTCAAAGTAGGCACCTTGGGACTTCACACAGTTCTCTCAGTCACTATCAGCTGCCCCATTGTATTTTCCTGATCTCATTGATGGTCTGAAATCCCTTTCCTTTCAAAAGTGATTTCATTTTGGGAAAAGCCAGAAGTTGCTTGGTGCGAGATCTAGGTTGTAGGGGGTAGTGAGTCACCTAGGTGATTTCATGCTTCTCCAAAAACCTCTTCAGGGGATGTGATGCATGAGTGGGTGTGTTGTCATGAGGAAGATGCCAGTCACCAGCTGCCCATAACTGTAACCTTCTGAATCATCTGAACAGTTTCAGCAGATGAATGTTGAAGCTTAATGCAAAATTTGATGCAGTCATTGCTCTACTCATTCATTTTAACAGCTACACAGTACATATGTTCACTCAATTGCCTCCACTGACTAGTGCAGTGAAGTATTCATTGTTTAAACATGTGCATTCCAAGCCACTCTCTTGGCTGCCATGATACATCAGTGTAGTACAAATTGTCTTAGTCATATTAACAATGGCTTGATATTTTCTGGATAGACCGCATATTCTGATGACTCCAGCCAAGTATGAAAAAGAGTGACTTGTCTAAAATCTGAGATGTAGCAACACATAAAACTTTCTAAATGGATGAGCTCATTTTCTTTTCTTTTTTTTTTTTTTTTAATTTTATTATTGTT